>APFE031755905.1:17654-153001 GCA_000404065.3 Pinus taeda | reverse complement strand
CCTCAATAATTGCTCCTGCTGCCCTACAATTAGCAGCATTATCAGTGATGACTTGGATGACATTGTATGGCCCAATACAGTCAATTGTTTCAAGTAATGCTTCTGCAATGTTGATGGCGTCTTGAACTTGTCTGAGTAATCATGTGCAGTTAGAAAGATTGGACCATTAACAGACACAGCAAGAACACTTATCAATGGCTTGCCTTTTACATTTGTCCATCCATCAGATACGATGGACACCCCATGCTCAGTCCAAGCACTTGTCATTCTATTCAAAGAGTGATATTTTTGCTTTTTCATTATCAAGGCCAACGGTTCTTGCCTTGTCATACCCAGGGCTCTTGTATCCTTTAGGGGCATCATTTATGGCAGAAACCATTTCGTGCCAATAAGGTGAGCGTAGAACATTGAATGATATCCCATTTGCATAGAGGAACCTGTAAATTTTTGAATCCACATCATGCCTACACCCCTCATCAAGGAAATCTGATATGGTTCTACGGTAAAGATGATGACCCTGAGCCTCCATGTCCACCATATCCACTGCCTTGGGAGGATGCTGAAGGAGTTCTTTGTGAGCTTTCAAAGAAACCCCTTGATCTTTTTGCTTTGTATTGGGCGTCCTCCTCTTCCTTTATGTATTTGGCTCTATCTGCTGTTGACACCTTGTCGCAAGTTCTGATTCCTATTTGTTTCTCTCCATCCCATGCCCTTTTCCCGCAAAGGTGTCTTCTCAAACGGGTGTATGAGCCTGTGAAATCAGAATTGCAATGGGGGCAATGAAATTTAGTGGTTCCACCCCCTCTCCCTGCTTCAGGCCTCTGAACATATTTCCACAATGGAGTTTGGTCTTGTTTAGTTTTTTGACCCTCAATGTCATGTTCACCCTCCTCCACATCCTCCTCACTGGGGTTTTCACCTATTTGACTTCCTCCGGTTTCTTCATCCACCTCTTCAGTTTCAGGCCTCCTCCGTTTCCTCTCCACCGTCATAATAACCAGAAAAGGGACCAGGAAGAAAAAAATGCCAATAAAAATCCCCAGGTCCATCGTGTTTGATGTTTGTAGGGTTTGAGTCTTGAATCTGCAAATTAATTTAGTTTATTGGGATTAATTCATTTAATTTATTAATTTAATTTAAATTAATGATCTTTTAAACTTCAAACAGGTAAATTAAACTAACCCCAAACTAACCCACTAACCAGCTAAACTAACTAAATGATTAAGTTACTTACCTCTGCAAGCTTGCTCCTCGCTCCTTGGCACTTGCTCCTCGCTCCTCAGCTCTGGCTCCTTGCTCCTCAGCTCTCAAACTCAACCTCAATCTCATTCAAATGATTTTGTTTTGGCCCATTGGGCTTATAAAACCAAAAAAATAAGTTCAATTTTTTGTTATTTTCGGGTCCGCGGAATTTTTTTCTGCCGAACCGCTCCCGAAAATTTAAAATTCGCTCCCGGAGCGTTTTTTAATGCCCAGGAGCGATCAGGGAGCGATTGCTCCCCTATCGCTCCCGGGCATTAAAAAGCGCTCCGGGATCGCGGGAGCGATCGCTCCCTGAAACGCTCCCTCACAGACCAGGGAGCGCAAATTTTTTTAAGGGAGCGCGCTCCCGAAAATCGCTCCCGTCCGGGAGCGATTTGGGGAGCGCGCTCCCGAGCCGCTCCCGCCAGGAGCGCGCTCCGGGAGCGGGTTCGAAGGGGGGGGGGCGCTCCCCCGCATCACTGATCCAGGGTTTCAATATTCCTTCAATGACAAGTTCCCTTATATAGAAAACCCTAGAAACAAATCAAATCAATGAATCTAACAACTTTCAGAATTCATATGTTAGACTCCTCACTAAGATTTCATACATGAGCTTCAACAATCAAAACTAATCACAACTTAATCAATATCATGACTAGCATCTACTAGGGTTTGATGTAAACCCTAGATTTCCATCTTCAAATTCTCAACAGTCACTATATAGATTCATAAATTCCAGATATTTATACATACTAGAGTATTTAACTACTACTAGGGTTTTAGCTGCTAAACCCTAGATTTTCCAATCATCATCCTAGACCATCAAACTTTGACTAGGGCTTGTTTCGAAACCCTAGGACTCAAGAATATCATAAGCACATCACATGTCAGGGAATATTAATATGTTAGGCATATACCAACCTAGAACAGGCAAGGTTTTCAACCAAATTAACACATACCTAGGCTTTCATTCCTAGGGCTCTAAATACTTAACAAGGGTTTTCTTATAGACCCAACCAAACCCTAAAGATCTAGGGTTTCATAACATAGCAAAGAAAACCCTACTATTCCAAAATTTTCAAAGTTTCAGGATCTTAGACAAACATTATTCAACCCTAACATGTTAGGTCTTCATGATCATACCGAAATGACATCATCAACCAAAACTTCAAATAACATTTCCCAATAACCCTACGCAATTTTAGAGTTTCAAACATTGACATTAGCATACCCTTAGGTTAGGGTTTGTTGAAGGAAATGTAACTAGGTTCGGTCTTCATAAATGTACTTCTGATATTTGTATTTATTCAAGAAAAGAAATATTATTTTTATAATATATGTCAATGAGTTTCTTGCTTATTGAAATAGGTCTAGAACATGTTAAAGTGCTATAGGTGAGTCAAATAGTCAAAAGAAAATGTTGAAGACCTTAAGGGCATGTTACTATAGGCATACTTATGTATTAGAGTCAAAGAAGTCACCTCCAAGCAAAGTCAAGTCTCCTCCAAAGCAAAGGCACCATCAAAAAAACTATTTGAAGCAAAGACATCAAGTCGGCCTACAAACAACTAGTCGGCCTTCAAGTCAGCCTAAAGGAGGGACAGTCCTCTATATATAAAGGTTGCCCACTCCCTCATAACATCAAGCATTCCTGTCTCAAATCAGCGAAGGTAGACGACAAGTAAAGGGTAATAAGAGGACAAGAAAAAAGTCCCCAAGGACATCGAAGAAGGAGGGAGAAACACCGAGCCTTAGAGGTCTGTTCTAGGGCAGTTGCAGTCACACATGCGAGGAAAAAAGAGGGCTGTCCCTGTGGTTATGACAGCAACAAGTCATAGTCAACTATCTCTCATTGTTTGGGGTTAAATCTAGGCCTACAAGGCCTCCTACTCAAGCATAGAAGAAGGGTACTCAAGCGAAGGAGAGAAGAGCATACAACATCAAGTAAACCTCCCACATGTATGAGAAACTAGGGCTGCAGGACAGTCATATCAAGTCTGTACCTACACCTCAAGGAAGAAGCTCATCTGGTCAAGAGGAAGGAAGAGATCATCACAAGGAAGGAGTCTCATCATGGACCAAGAATAAGTGTTTCTTCTAGAGCAAGTGCAACAAGGTTTACCAATAATTGAAAGAAGGACGAAGTGCTAGAAGGAAGAGGATGAAGCGTCGGGGAGCGAAGTTCCGGAAGAAGGAAGTGCTAGGGAACAAAGTGCAGAAAGGAGAAAGGAATTGACTTGTTCTTGGGGGACATTCTAGTCAGGGGTCTAGGGTTTGGCATTGATCAATAAGAAGCTTCAATAAGAGAAAATTACTAAAGGGGTTTCCTCTCAAAAGAAGAGAGGTTTTGGCCCTGGCAGAGAGCCGACATCTTGTGTTCTTGTTCTTATGTTTTTGGTAACAGTTTGATGAAGTACACACACGTGCGTTAATAATAATAAGAAGAAGATTAAGCTAACAAGAAAAAGTAAAGAGACTCCACAAATTGCTATCAAGTCAAGAAGAATCACACTACACCTAATTGCCCTTGATTTTCGAATAGGGTTTTCCAGAGAACCTGTCTAGGGTTCTATAAAATCAATTAAGAATATGAGGAGGGGTAGATTTATCAAGAGATGAATCACCTAGAACAAGAATCATTATGTTTAAAGACAACTAGACATAACAATGTTAGTAAAGTAATGCAAACTTCAAAAATAAGATGAATGTATCTTTAAGAGAATTTTAAGGTGAATAGTTTAAGACATACCTGGAGATGTTCCTTGGCAAACCTGATAAGGAGTCCTTGAGGTGTCCTCTTTGTATTAAGCCATCATCTTTTATATCTGTAGTACATACTTACAAGCATAACATGTGATACCAAGAACACAATTTAATTTCTTAGGTTAGATTTCTTTCATAGCCATGGAGGATGAAATTCAATGAAAAATCATTCTTTCTTTCAATCAAGGACTTTTGCTTGGAATCCTAGATTACTTGTAAATCCTAGAGGATTAAGGTTCTAATGTATTAGACTAGTTAGAAACAAGGATTATATGAGCCATTAGAAATTCAAATGTTTATGAGCATACGTACCTTGTGAATTACATAACTCTGTTTTATTAGACTTGTTGTATGTGCATCTTGTTGGGTACATACCGAAAATATTAAAACTTGTGCCATCACTAGAAATGCTAGGATTGTATCATCAAAAATGCTTGACTCCATTCTGGAAAAGATCCAAATTGTTGAAAAATGTGTAACTAGGTCAGGTCTTCATTAGTATGAAATGTATTTTTGTATATATAAAATGAAAAAGAAATCATTATTATTATTGGAGCATGGGTTTCATTCTCAAGTTCTTTTATTTTATAGGTCAAGCACCCATTGAGTACTTTTAGGGTTTGTCCTAGGTATAAGAGTCATTGTCATATATGGAAGACCCTATGGGCACATTGTAAATTGTAAAAGAAAATTTATTTTGTCTTCAAAATGTCAAAATGCCTCAAGATCAAGTCGGCCTACATGAGCTATCAAGTCGGCCTAAGTGAAGAGACATGTCCACCCTTGAAGGAAGCCTATATATAAGAAGAACTCCTCCATTTGATTCATGAACTCACTCATCTTTCATACGAAGAAGGAAGCAGCAGAAGGATGAAGAAAGAAGTGCGAAGAAGAAGTCGAAGTGTTTTTGGGTCTCTTTACTTTCTTCTGGGAATGTGAAGTTAGGGTTTCTGCACTGGGGAAGTCTAGATGTTCGATTTTGGAAGCAAGAAGAGCAAGAAGGCAAGCGAAGGTCTCTTAGGGTTTCCTACTAGCCCTAAGACTCAAATCAAGGCAAGTGAGGTCAAGGGAAGAGCAGCAAGAGGGAGATCGAAGTCTCCCAGTGAAGCAGTGGCAGTGGCCGGGGCAAAATTTTAGGTTTACTGGGGAGGTCAAAGATATTGCAGCAGGAGGTCGAGGAAGACTTGATCTTGGAGGGTACTTGTTTGAGTCTAGGTCATGATATTCATCAATTGAAAGATCTAAAAGATAAGAAGAGATTTTACGGGTTTTCCCCTCAAGAGGAGGGGTTTTGGCCCTGGCTTGGAGCCTACATATTGTGTCATTGTTTTCTCTGTTTTGGTAGTTGTTTGATGTATTTCATATTGAACTAACAAAGATCAAAGCTAATAAGTGAAAAGCCAACACAAGCAGTTATCAAGTTAA
This sequence comes from Pinus taeda, assembly GCA_000404065.3. Classification (NCBI taxonomy): domain Eukaryota; kingdom Viridiplantae; phylum Streptophyta; class Pinopsida; order Pinales; family Pinaceae; genus Pinus; species Pinus taeda. The sequence continues at coordinate 147,571 of APFE031755905.1, read as the reverse complement.
GAGAATTAACGTATACATTGCGCTACTGAATTCCCAACATTGTATCAGAGCTTTGGTTATCTAAGGGCATCATGAAGATCTCCTCTACAATCAAGAAGGTCATCAAAAGGATTGCAAGCCATCTCAAGAAAAGCATCAAAGAGGTATGGAGTCTTATATTCTCTTCAAAGAAGGAATCAATCATAGAAAAAGATGAAGGACTCTTCTTTGCTCTCTCTGGAACATTTCAAGACGAAGACATCTGGGTAATCGATAGTGGTGCATCAAGGCACATGACTAGTCACCCTTACCAATTGAAGAGCTTATCAAAAAGAAAATCCGCATACTCTGTGGAACTTGGAGACAACAAGAGCTATCATGTGAAAGGCATTGGATCATCATCCATAAAGCTAGAAGATGGAAGCAACATCCACCTCAACAACATTCTGTTTGTTCTAGGTTTGCACAAAAATCTACTTTTTATTTCAAGCTTAGAAGATAAAGGAGATGAAGTAGCATTTATTGATGGAAAAGTAGTTGTTTGGGCAAAAGACTCAAGCATAGGAAAAGCTAAAGTAATTGGTATCTTAGAAGGAAGGCTCTACAGATTAATATCTCCTGTAAATCATGCCCTAGTTCACATTGAGATTAGTCCATGGTGAACTTTGGCATAGAAGGTTTGGTCATCTACATTTCAAAATTCTTCCAACCCTAAATTCTATAGTAGATGGAATACCAAGTCTAAAGGAGGACCATGAAGGTGTATGCAAAGGATGTGCATTAGGCAAACATACCAAAAAACCATTTGGAAGCAGTGCTTCACGGTTGAAAGAAATCTTGAATCTCATTCACTGATGTATGTGGCCCTATGACTCCAAAATCACTTGGAGGACATCTTTATTATGCTACATTCATAGATGACACTCAAGAAAGACCTGAGTTTACTTAATGAAAACCAAGGATGAAGTATTCACTCAATTTCAAGAATTCAAAGCTAAAGTAGAGAACCTTACAGAAAGAAGGATCAAAATACTAAAATATGATAATGGAGGAGAATATACATCTAAGGAGATCATAGTATTTTGTAAGGAATCTGGGATTAATAGGGAGCTGATATTTCCATACAGTCCCGAACAAAATGGAGTCGTAGAAAGAAAGAACAGGTCCATTGAAGAAAGTGTAAAAGCTAAGATACATGATCAAGATCTACCGAAGTTTCTATGAGGTGAGGCAACTAAGACAACAATGTACATACAAAATCGATGTCCTCACAGATCTCTAGACAACAAAACTCTAGAAGAAGTGTTCACTGGGAAGAAGCCATTTGTCGATCATCTCCGAATCTTTGGATGTCTTGTGTACATTCATATGCCAAAAGACAAAAGAAAGAAGCTGGATCCTTCCAGTGTGAAAGGTATATTTGTTGGGTATGGTAACTTATTGAAAGCCTATAAAATCTATATGAAAGATGGACATCACATTGAAGTTAGTCGTGATGTCATATTTGATGAAAGCATAACATTCAAAAAATTAAAAGAACTTTCTATAAATTCTGATGACGAAGAACTTCCTATGTTTGAGGAAGAAGTTGACAAGGAAGAAGGATCCCATCATGTTGAAGAAGGACGTAGTGAATCTATTCAACCTGTGGTCACTCAAGAAACAAGGAAAATACCTAATTGGTTGAAGTCTACACTACTTGATGCAGAAGGTCATGGAGCAGATCAAGGATCATTTAGAGAAAGTAAAAGACCCAAGAGATACTCTAGGTATGCTGCATATATGAAAAAATTAATAGAAGCAGAACCATCCACTTTCGAAGAGGCTCTAGAACATCAAGAATGGAAAGATGCCATGAATGAAGAATATCAATCTATAATGAAGAATGGAGTATGGGAGATTGTACCAAGGCCTTGAGACAAATTTGTAGTTACTTCCAAGTGGATCTATAAGATCAAGCATGCAATCAATGGAGACATAGACAAGTATAAAGGCAAGAGGTTTCTCTCAACTTGAAGGCATCGACTATGAAGAAAATTTTACTCCAACAACAAGATACACAACAATTCGATCATTAGTCTCTCTGGCAGCATCGATGGGATGGAACATCCACCAAATGGATGTCAAGACTACTTTTTTGAACGACACAATAGATGAAGAAGTCTACATAGAACAACCCTTGGGATTCAAAATCAAAGATAGGAAGGCATATGTTTGCAGATTAAAGAAAGCATTATATGGCCTCAAGCAAGCACCAAGGGCATGGTATGCAAGAAATGATGCATATCTACAAAGAATAGGCTTCACAACAAGTTTTGCTGACTCAAACCTCTATATTAAGGTTGTAAACAATGAACCTGTAATCATTCTTCTATATGTAGATGATCTTCTCTTAACAGGTGTAGGAGGTCGAATTGAAGAATGTAAGAAGCAATTTGTCGTAGAATTTGACATGAAGGATCTGGGGCTGATGCATTACTATCTGGGATTAGAAGTCTGGCATGAACCTAATGAAGTCTATTTAGGTCAAGGAAAGTACGTGATTGAGATTCTGAAGAAGTTCAACATGATGGACTATAAAGAGATGACTACTCCAATGATCACAAACTTGAGAAGACTAAGGAGTTCTGAATCAAGCCCTGTGGATCCTTCGAGATATAGACATTTGAATGGCTCATTAATGTACTTGGTGAATACTCATCCAGGCACATGTTTTGCAGTAAATATATCTAGTAAATTCCAAGTGGAGCTGAAGCATGATCATTCGATAGCAGCAAAACATATCCTAAGATATTTGCGGGTAACCATCAACTATTGTCTGAAATATGATAGAAGGAATAATGTTCAATTGATTGGTTATACAGATTCCGACAAGGGAGGTAGTGAGCAAGATGGAAGAAGCATTACATGAGGATGTTTTAGTCTGGGATCATCTATGGTCTCATGGATGAGCAGAAAACAAAACACCGTTGCCTTGAGTAGCGCTGAAGCAAAATATGTTGCAGCATGTGAAGTTAGTCAGAAAGCAGTTTGGTTAAGGAAGCTGTTGTCTAACTTATTTGAAGGACCGATGAACCCCACAGTGATACATTGTGTTAACACAAGTTGTATTTGTTTGTTTGAGGACCCAATGTTTCATGAGAAGACAAAGCATATCAACAACACGTATCACTATATACAAAGCTAGTGCAAAATGGTGTGGTGCATCTACAATGTATCTCCACTGAGCAAGTAGCTGACATATTGACAAAATCACTTCCAAACAAGAAGCTTGTATACTTAAGGGACAAGTTGGGTTTGGTGGATTTGTCCTCTTGGATTGAGAGGGAGGGATAGACACAAGCATTCTTGTCTTCACTTGGGAAGAAAGGATGGAGGATTGGGTAATCATCTGGCATTCGATACTATTTGAGAATGTGGTAGGGTGTTCAAGATAAGAGTAGTCGTGGACTGATATTCTTTGAGGATTAGCTACCCAAGATAAGAATAGTCCAACGAGAGGTCACACTTTGGGAACACCTTGGTGGGGTATGTACCTTGGAGAGACAATGATGTTGGTGTCTACACATCATTGGTCTCGCCAGCATTGTGCTCTGATCTTGTGGAGAGATAGAGCTGTTAGTTAAGGCCTTGCTATAACAATGCTAGTCGTTATGATGCTCGACAGACGGGTTACCAATCCAACTCTTCTTATGAGATCTCTTCAGATTGAGAATGACCATGTACCTTCTTTGAATACCTCCCTAGTTAATAGGGAGTGTTGAAAAATTTGTAACTAGGTTCGGTCTTCATTAGTATGAAATGTTTTCTTGTGTATATAAAATGAAAAAGAAATTATTATTATTATTGGAGCATGGGTTCATGCTCAAGTTCTTTTATTTTATAGGTCAAGCACCCATGGAGTGCTTCTAGGGTTTGTCATAGGTATAAAAGTCATTGTCATATATGGAAGACCCTATGGGCATATTGTTAATTGTAAAAGAAAATTTATTTTGTCTTGAAAATGTCAAACTACCTCAAAGATCAAGTCAGCCTACATGAGTTGTCAAGTCGACCTAAGTGAAGAGACATGTCCACCCTTGAAGGAAGCCTATATATAAGTAGAACTCGTCCTCCATTTGATTCATTCACTCACTCATCTCTCATACGAAGAAGGAAGCAACAAAAGGACAAAGAAAGAAGTGCGAAGAAGAAGTCGAAGTGTTTTTGGGTCTCTCTACTTTCTTCTAGGAATGAGAAGTTAGGGTTTCTGCACTGGGGAAATCTAGAAGTTCGATTTTCGAAGCAGGAAGAGCAAGAAGGCAAGCTAAGGTCTCTTAGGGTTTCCTACTAGCCCTAAGACTCAAATCAAGGCAAGCGAGGTCAAGGGAAGAGCAACAAGAGGGAGATTGAAGTCTCCTAGTGAAGCGACAACAATTGCTGGGGCAAAATTTCAGATTTACTGGGGAGGTCGAAGATATTGCAACAAGAGGTTGAGGAAGACTTGATATTGGAGGGTGTTTGTCTAAGTCTAGATCATGGTATTCGTCAATTGAAAGATCTAAAAGATAAGAAGAGATTTTATGGGTTTTCTCCTCAAGGGGAGGGGTTTTGGCCTTGGCTTGGAGCCTACATACTGTGTCATTATTCTTATTGTTTTGGTAGCTGTTTGATGTATTGCATATTGAACTAACAAAGATCAAAGGTAATAAGTAAAAATCCAACACAAGTAGTTATCAAGTTAAGAGAATTAACATATACATTGCCTTACTGAATTCTCAACACAAACTGTGGAAGCATAAAGATTATCTTTACACCCTATCTGAGCTCCTTGTAATGACAATGAAACATTTGTTTTATTCGAACTTGATATCTCTGTTATTCTTCTTCACGAGATCATATCACTTCAATGGCACCAATTCCGAGTTCTTTGTCACTGTGGAGGCAATGAATATGTTCACATCGAAGTTTATCCTTTAGCATCACAACCAAATTGCGAGACTATGATAGCATCGAGATACTGGAGAATCAAGTTTTCGTCATTGTGATAACAACGAGCCATTCTCTGTGGTAGTATCGAGATAAGTTCATGTGATGTGGTCATTGTAATATCACCGAAAATATCATCTCCGTATTAACCCAAGCTCATATAGTAGTAACAAAACATATCATTGAGATTTTATTGGAGTTTACTTCTGTGTCATATCACCGAAACTTGCTCTCTGGAAATCCAAACTTGTGATGCTTGTTGTTGCATCGAAACTTGCTCTCTGAAATCCTTATTCGAAATCCTGTGATTGTAATGCGAAGTCCTCATCCTTGCACTGGCATTGAACTTGTATCACTATGCCTTTCAGGATGCTTTTGAATTCCTTTAGACTTGATCTTTAATACAAATGCACCCAAGTGATTTTCAATCTGCCTTTTCACCATAGATCTGATGCCATGTTGGAAAATCCATAGAGTTGGCATCTAAACAATTTTCCTCATTATGACATTAACTTGTGATGTTTTCATTATTAGTATTAGATATTTTAATTATCTTTTCTTATCATCAAGATTAATGCCAAGCAACAAATAGATGAGAACACAAGATGTAGGCACGTTGCCAGGGAAAAACCCCCCTCGAGGGGAAAACCTAGTCACAAATTCTTTCTTCAGTAGATTCAAAAGATGAGACAACCAAGACCCTTGCAATCTAGATCCAAGACATTCTCCATCAAGTCATCGTTGTAATTGTGAGAGCACCGAGTCCTTATCTCTGTGATAGCAACGAAACCATCTCATTGTGAGACCTTGTCACTTTGGCAGCACCGAAACCTTCTTCACTGTATCTAGACGTTGTACCAAAAACTAATTCATAGAGATAACACTGAGATCTCATTATTGTATTGAGATCTCACCACTGTAGGTGCACCAAGATCCCATCTCATCACGACTTCATCACTGCAGAAATACTGAGATCCTTTACCACTGTAATTATACCAATACCTGCGATAATCTTTGAGATTGTAATGGTATCAAACTTGTAATCATTGTAATAGCCCGAAACTTTTGTTGATTAACCCGAGCCTCTTTCCTGTAAAGGTACCAAAACATGTTCCTTTGAATTATTGTCTGAATTTTTTTTTTTGGGTTAGTAATGCGAAGTCATCATCCTTATATCATATATATATATATATATATATATATATATAGTTCATTGTCCATTTAAATGAGCCGACATGATATTCTTGAAGAGCAGTGTCACTGAATTTGAGCCGACATGCTGATGTATAATTTTGAGGCCGACTTGAAGAGAATTCTTTCTGTAGGGAGACTGCGCAAGCCCTGCTCCCAAATACTGATCTTCCCACATGAGCATCAATTCCTCAATGACTGTGCAGGCCCTGCCAGTCTGCCTCTGTGCATGCCCAAAAATAGCAAAATTCAGCTTGGGGATAGCCTTCCAATTAGCCCTGCAAATCACTAGGAATCCTTAGCAAAACCCTAAGGAAAATTTCCCACCAATCCCTGAATCTAGTTTGCTCACAATCTAATTTCCCCAAGGAGTGTGTGTTCCCTTCCTGCGCCCAGTCTTCTCTAAGTAGTGACTGAATATGCTTGTAATTTCTCCCGGAACAACTTTGAAATGTGATTAGAGTGGCATTCAAAGTCCACTAAAGATGGAGTTGAGATTATCGCCCGAAAATCTTGTGTGTTGAACAACAAAATGTAGACTTGGCTCAACAGCTCAAGCGTAGAAGGAGTTCTATGCAGTGTTGCGGGGGAGCGACTCTCCCCCTTGAACCCCCTCTTGGAGCACGCTCCCTTCGGGAGCAAACCCCTGAGCGCGCTCCCGAAATCGCTCCCTGCAACCCTGGGAGCGAAATTTTTGCTCCTTAGCCTTTTTTGTAATTTATTTTTTGCATTGACATTCCAAATGCAAATTTTTCAAAGAAATAAATAATTTTTGAGTGGGACAACCTAATGATTAAGCCTATTCCCCTAGTATTGATATGCAATTCATGGTAATGTTAAATTCTTAAAGTAAAAGTAACATTCTCCTTAATCTTCATTTTCATCATTTTACTTAGACTTTTAACATTATCATGAAATGCCTTAGGATGTTTGAGAGTGGTTCTGACCTCATTGGATTTCATATGGAGAAAGTAGAATTTTAGATCTCATTCAAAATCCAACAAACTTATCATTTTTTTCAGGATTTCAAGATTGGGGGGATTGCAATGTTTCCATTGGATTTTGTCTTGTATTAGGGTATGGAACTCGTATTTAATCAAGAGCACCAATCCCTCTTTGTACCTTGATGTTAGTGACATTGGTTGTCGAACTCCTCTATCATGACCCTACTAAAAATGTATCGATTACTCAAACAAAATATTGACTTGACATGTTATGCTTTTTCTATCTTATGTTAATGCTTAGAGGGTGATATTAATGTCAAAGATCCCGGTTTTTCAACAAGACTAAAAAGTTAGACATTTCTCGTGGCAGCAAGAGCCCCAACCCTTAGCAATAGATAATAGATTTACTTGTCCTTTCTAGTTTCTAGTAGTTTTTATAACTGTTGACTCTTTCTTATTTATTATGATATTTTTTGTAAACAATATATGACAATTTAAGTTTGAAGTTTGCAATTATAACTCATTGGTAATGAATTATGAATATGATGCTTCGTGAAAGTTGAAAGTTGTTTCATTTCATTTCATGTTAGATATTCTTTGTTGTAATGGTTACACTTAGCTTACAAGTATAACTTTGGTGATCAATGATGATAAATGTTATATATTGAATTTTGAAAGCTTGAAACTTTAAGATTGATGAATTATGAGTGTAAGAGCCGTGAACAGATGTACAGAAACAGTAAGGGATTTAAAGCATGAACCTGTAATATTTTCAACAGAAACCTGACAAAATCAATTAACGGGACTGTTGAGGTACCTACCTGTACTCCTGCAGTTGAAGATGTCTCTGGCTACGCTGCTACAGTTACCGAGAGACCGAATCCACCCAGCTAGACTGAGCAGAGCCTGGCTGCTCAATCCAGTAAGCTTCTTAACAGAAGCTGACTATTCTCCCTTGCCCAGAACCTCAGAACTCTCAAGCTCTTCCAATGGCTGATTCCCTTCCCTTCCGAATTCTTCCTTCTGGTTTTTGTGTCGCCTGAATTCCATGTCCCGTGGTTTTTTATGCTCTGGCTTGGCGGTGGCCGCCCTTCCATCTACAGCCACCGCTCACCTTGCTGAGGACACGCCCGTGCTTACGTATCCCTTCCTGGTCTTCTTTTCAGTCGTGAATGAATACCCCTTTATGTTTTAAACCATATGGTATTTATGAATTATTCTTTTAATATGACCATTACATTTGTATATACATGTATCATTAAAACATTATAACGTTATATATTTTTTTTAACATATTACATAGTTATATATATATATTTGTTTTAAATATAGCATTATAAAACTTTATACTTGATTCCCCTTTTTTAATTAATTACTTATATTAATATTTAACATTTATTTTATTAATTTATTAATATAATTTGATCAATATTGGAGCATATATATATATATATATATATATATATATATATATGTAGTCCTCTTTTAAGATTATAACCATACATTACGCAATATTGATGAATGAGTAGAACTTCTATTCCAAGAAGTGTCATGGTATTTAGCACTTAGAATCAATTTAGTACAAAATACTAGTGCGGTGTATGCGACACATGCATATGTAGCTATCATATGCATGTACCGTATATTTGCTATTATGCTTCCGTTCTTTGTATTTATAGATGGGTCGTTACAATGAGACTCAATATGTTGTATGTTACTAACTTGTGCACGTGGTTGATGAAAATTATAAATTCTAGATGATTGATGTTATATGGTTCAATCTATGTTTTCATGATTTTTATATCTAACTCATCATTCTACATGCTTTTGTTGACATATATGCATCAAAATATAAAAAATATGTATTATATAAAAATTCGCTCCTCGATTCGCTCCCGAATCGGGAGCTTCTGAAAATGTCACTCCCACTCTGGCTCCGGCTCCGGCTCCCGCTCCCACTCCTTGTTTTCGCTCTCGCTTCCAGGTAACCTTGGTTCTATGTTCAGATTGGCAAAAGTCCCAAAAAGAGGCATTCTTTTCCTATTTATCTTTGAGCCCCTCTTCAGACCATGTGGGTCCCATGGTTCGATCCCCTTGTGCTTCCTTTCCCTCCACAAGTTCAAATTGCTCCAAGGGGTGTGTATTCCCCATGAGGGTGGTTGCCACGTCCACCGACTTTTATTTTGCCTCCTTTTTCCCAAGTTGAATTCCCCTTTTTCCACCAAAATTGAGTGGGGTCCTCTCAACCCACTTTCCCTAAGTCAAACATGCCAAAATATCAAAAATGTGCAAAAATGTATTACTTAGCAGAATTTTGCTAAGTAGGAATATCATAGTCCTCTTCGCCTAGTTGTTGCCTTCCCTCAAGCAACTGCAGTGATGTGTGCTGAAGTACATGTTCTCCTTCCCAAGTAGCGTCTTCATCAGGTAGGTCTTGTAGTCTCTCGGATTGTACAGGCACCGCGACAACGACTTAGAGTGGGGGCTGTCACTCTGATCCCCGCCCACTCCGTTCTAGTTGTCTCCCAACAATAGGCTATGGGGGGTAGTCCCTATGGAAATGGGATGATGGAAAGCAAGTTGGGAACCAACTTGCCAGGGAGACACAGTTGAGTGGCCTAGCTACTTGATGAAAATTAGATTTAAAATTTGAGACCAGTGCCTTATGGAGTCAAAAGTTCTTGCTTATTATAAATTATGACCTAGTAACTGGATGGAAAATTGTTGCTTATATGATTGACTAACCTATATGAGATGCTACCCCTAAGACCTAAGTGTGATGCAAGGATATTGGTTAATTTTAGATTATATGTCTAATCTAATCAATGAATGAATTGAATTGATTTACATGAGCAAATGAAGCTCAATCAGTAATACAAAGATATTTACAGAAATAGAAACATCAAGTTTCTATTAGGAAATAGAAACAACCAGTTTCTTCTAAGAAACCGCTAAAAAGATAAAAATAGAAACAGCTAATAAGAATGAACATTAAACACTAAATAGCATTATTCTAATACCTTCCCTTAATGCTCAATCTATTTACAACACCGATAGACCCTCTGAATTTTACAAACTTATCAGGACCAAGGGGCTTAGTGAAGATGTCGGCGGATTGCTACGTTGTGGGAACATATCGTAACTGAACAGATCCGTCTTTAACAAGCTGGCGAATGTAGTGACAATGGGTTTCTACATGCTTTGTTTGTTCATGAAAGACTGGATTCTTGGCAAGTTTGAGCACTCCCTGATTATCACAGAACAAGGGAGTAGGATCTGTCTGGAAAACATGCATATCCGCAAGCATACATCGAAGCCAAAATGCCTCACAAGATGCTTTAACTGCTCCTCGATACTCTGCTTCTATTGAGGAGAGAGCCACTGCATGCTGCTTCTTACTAGTCTAGGCGACAACACTGGATCCTAGGCTAAACACATACCCAATTGTAGATTTACGGTCATCAACCGAACCGGCCCAGTTAGAATCTGTGTAACCACTGAGTATAGGATCGGAACTTCGAGTGTACAGAAGTCCATAATCAGGAGTGCCACGCACGTAATGTAGCACACGCTTTGCTGCTATCCAATGATCAACCTTAGGAGCTGACATGAAGCGGGAAATGTGGCTCACTGCAAAACTGATGTCAGGTCTAGTGGCAGTAAGGTAGATGGGGCTGCCCACTACTTGCCTGAATAAAGTTTCATCCACAAGTGGTGAGGATGACTGAGCTGAAAGTTTGAGCCCTGGTTCCATAGGAGTCGTGGCAGGTTTGCAATCCTGCACTCTGAATCTGTCCACAAGATTTTTGGCATACTTGGACTGAGAGAGAAAGATGTTGTTCTCAGTTTGCCAGACTTCAACCCCCAAACAGTAATCAAGAAGTCCTAAATCTGTCATATCGAAACTGCTGCACAAATCCTGTTTGATCCCATGGATTAAATGTGTTGAGCTGCCAGTAATGATAAGGTCATCCACATAGACAACCATAAACATAATATCATCACCAATATGCTTGATATACAGGTTTGCATCAGATGGACTTTTCTAAAAACCATGATTTGTGAGGTACTGATCAATTTTCATGTACCAAGCTCGAGGAGCTTGTTTCAGACCACAGAGTGCTTTGACTAATCTACAGACTTTCTATTCTTGACCGACAACCTTGAATCCTGGAGGCTACGTCATGTAGACTTCTCCCTGTAAGTCACCATTTAGGAAAGCACTCTTTACATCCATCTGATGGACTTTCCAATTTGAACTGAGCTGCTAAGGCAAGGACAAGCCATATGGTACTCATCTTGGCTGTAGGAGCAAAGGTCTCCTCGTAGTCAATGCCTTCCTTTTGTGAGAACCCTCGAGCAACAAGACGAGCTTTATACTTGTCTAGGGTTCTGTCTGCTTTGTATTTCACTTTATACACCCATTTGCAGCTAATGGGCTTTTTCCCTGCAGGAAGATCAGAAAGGGTCCAAGTGTGATTCTTCTGAATTGGAATTAAGCTTCCATAGCCTGTTCCCACTCAGGTGTACCCTTAGCCTCTGAATAGGTTTGAGGCTAAAAAGTACTATGCAGGTTAGCCATAAGAGCAAAATTTACTATAGACTGCTGTTTGCTCTCATGTCTAGAAGTTCTACCTTCAAGGAGCTCATTATCCCGGAGATCACCAATGGTTTTAGCCCACCATTTAGGCCGGAGAGTAGAGGAACCAATATTAGGAGGAGATGGAGAAGGCTCAGGAACAATATGAGCAGCAAGAGGAGGGTTATTTTCCGGAGGGAGCTCAGGTAGTGCATCATCAAATACTGATGTTACATCATCCCTCCCATCAGGTGGACCTACCGGAAGAAGAACATTGTGAGGTTGATCCTCAGAACACTGCTCAGAAGGAGGAGACTGAAAGAATCCTCTGTCTTCATCAAATACTACATCACGACTGAAGCTAAGACGACCAATGGCTATGTCTATCAACCTATAGGCCTTGTGATGATCACTGTACCCTGTCATCACGAGTTTCTGGCTTTTAGAATCCAACTTAGAGCGCTTAGCAGCTGGAATCCAAACATATGCAACTGAGCCAAATACTTTGAGGTGACTGATCTTAGGCTTATGGGCAGACCAAACCTCTTCGGGAGTCTTCCCCTTAACAGCTTGAGTAGGTGATCAGTTAAGAAGATAGACAACAGTAAATACTGCTTCAGCGCAGAATTTGTTCGGAACATTCCTGTGTTGTAACATGGAACGAGCCATTTCAACAACCGTACGATTGCAACGTTCGACAACACTATTCTGATGTGCAGTGTAGGGTGTAGTTAACTGACGTTTGATGCCATGAGTATCACAGAAGTTGGAGAAAGCAGAAGAACAAAATTCCCCCCCATTATCTGTCCTAAGAGTTATGAGACTATAGCCAGACTCTTTTTCAACTAAGGATTTAAACCTCTGAAAGATACTAAATACATCAGATTTATATTTTAGAAAATACACCCACATCTTTCTACTGAAATCATCTACAATAAGCAAAAAATATTTGGAACCAGTAATAAAAGATGTATGCATAGGACCGCAAATATCAGCATGAATTAAATAGAGTACCTTAGATGCGCTCCAAGATTCTCCATCCTTGAATGAAGACCGATGTTGCTTGCCAGCTTGACAGGCACCACATACTCCCAACTGCTGAGTCTGAATATCAGGTAACCCTGACACAAGTCCTTCCTGAGAGAGCTGAGAGAGATACTGCATGTTTAGATGCCCATATCGCTGATGCCATAGAGTGTTGATGGGAGAAACACGAGTTGCTAGAGCTACTTTTGGAGAATCTCCAGTGTCAAGAAGTCTGTATAGACCATGATCCTCTAGGCCAACAACAACCGTAGGACTAGTGTCCCTATCGATAATGGAGCACTTGTGCGCACTGAACACTACATCAAGCTGAGGAGAGTTCCTCATAATTTGGTTGACAGATAGCAGATAAATTTCCATACCAGGAACATAGTACACATTTAGGAAGATGAGTGTGCACCCACCAGACTGGATCTAAACTGTACCTTTGCCAACCACTGTGTACTCTTCACCTTTGCCGAATACTACGGAATCACTGAAAGGTGAGAAGTCAATAAACCAGTCACCCTTGTGAGAGAAATGGCGTGATGCACCAGAGTCGATGTACTAGGCCGAAGACGGGACATGATCTGAAGACCTTTTAGCGATAAAGGCGTAAAAGGTAGATTCTGTCTGCTAGGAATGTTCTGCAACATTCTTTGTCTAATGGGGCCCTCTCTGTTTCTTCTGTTCAGAAGCAATCCTCTGTCGGCAGTGTTTCTTCATGTGGCCGAATTTGTGACAGTAATTACACTGCACATTTTTTTCCTAGCAGGATCAAAAAGTTGAGAAGAACCTTTCTGCTAAAAGGACTGAGAGGACTGATATTTGGCAGCAAAAGCATTTTCTGAGGAGGCTGATGAGACACCACTACCAAACTGTTGTTTCCAACGATCCTGTTGCATGAGTTTGTTGCATAGCTTCAGAAACTTCAGATCAACATTAGTGGAGGTAATGTTGAGTGTTTTTATGAAGTGCTCATAAGATTTTGGTAGACTTTTCAGAGTGATGACTATCATATCTTCTTCCTCCATGGTCCGACCAATGGCTTCAAGCTGATTTCAAATGTCTTTAATCTTGTTAAGATGTTTTTGTAAAGACATATGTACGTCCATCATGATGGAGAACAATTGATTCTTGAGAAAGAAAGCTTTGCTCTTGTCGGATGTCTTGTGCAATTTCTTCAGATGTTGCCAAATTTCAACAACTATTTTGCCGGAAGGAATCTGCGGTAACTGATCATCAGTAACAGAAAGTTTGAGAAGCATAACAACGTCTCGATTTCGATCATCAAACTTATCCTGATCGGTACCAGCTGTACTAGGACGGAGCTCTTTGTTCAGAACGAGCTGGTCAAGATACTTATATTAAAAATGGTCAACATTCTCTGTTTCCAAACATTATAATTGGTGCCATTAAAGCGCTGATTGCCTTCCAACATCAAATTGGTTAGCGAGGCCATTTGCATGTTTCCCAAGACACGGAAAACAACAAAGGTGTCTGGCACAGATTTCAATGCAGATGCCGGCTGATCCAGACAAAATCTGACAGGTGCTTGGTTGATAAAAAACAAGCCACAAAGAAGCAACGTTGGACTTGAAATTGTATTGGAGGGATGATGTGCGGGAAGAAAAGATCCACGTGGAGCCTGTTGTAGAGCTTTTGAAGAAAAATTCTGCCACCATTCAACACCGGCAGAGGGCGGAGGAGGATTTATATGGTGGCCGCAACCTTGGCTGCAATTGCCTATACTTCCGGCGTCATAACGTTCCCGCTGCTATCATACCTCGTCTGTAGAGATGCCGGAAATGACAGTCACAAAAAAAAAAAATGTCCAGATCGTGCCGGTAAAGGAGACAGAGGTTTGGCTCTGCATCAATCATCGGATATTTTGGCGGATCTGGCACAGTTCTTCCGCCTCTGGGCATGCCGTGGAGAATCGCTGGTCCAAACGCTCTCTTCTGCAGAGGTCTTGCAAGTCTATCACTGCATTATCTGTCCAATGATACCTTTGTCAACCAGTCAACGCAGGCACATCCTCCCACTATACTTGTGCACTGGCGATCGATATGAAGAAAAACTGCGGGCGTGCTTGGAACCCGTGCTTTGCCGACAGCATGAAATGGTGAGATGCGTGAAGATAATTATTCGGTTCAGGAAGCAACTTTTCTACGACTCGAGTTGGAGCAAGTTGTAACACGGGGGTTTCCTGTCCGTTCGTATTTTCTTCCCTACCAACCTCTTCCGCTGATCAGTCTCCGTTTTGATGCAATGCATAGTAAAATTTTTTTGCTGCTCACGCTCACAAACGCAAACGGCAAACGCAGGAACTAATCTCAAGGCTCCAACGCCTCCCGTCGATGTCACCGCGAAAGCCAAAATGTTGACCGTTCTTTATGTTTTCTATAGACACGAGTAGTGCATGCGCGAGTGAAATCTCAAAGCGTATACAACACGACAACAAACAGGGAGTTTGCTGTAACTTTCCTGTAACTCTCCGGGTCTTTACTGAATATGGTCTCGAGGGTTTCGAAAACCCGTCTTTGAACTTGACGGAGCAGTCAGAACGCGCAAGCGCAAAGTAAACAACGACGTCCAAAGAAAAACGTGACGCCCAAAAAAATTTCAGATTCCAAGAGAGCAATTTCGAAATGAAGCACAAAATTTTTCAAGCATTGAAAAATTATTTCGAAAAAAAATACCCGAGCTCTGATACCATAATTAATGAATGAATTGAATTGATTTACATGAGCAAATGGAGCTCAATAAGTAATATAGAGATATTTACAGAAATAGAAACATCAAGTTTCTATTAGGAAATACAACCAGTTTCTTCTAAGAAACTGCTAAAAAGATAAAAATAGAAACAACTAATAAGAATGAGCATTAAACATTGAATAACATTATTCTAATATAATCTAGATGGAACCTTTCTCTTAACTGTTTTGAGAAACAGTGTTTAGAGTAGGTTGTGGGGTGGAAGCCAATAGGAAGCAGGCAAAGGCCTAATTAACGATATCTCCCCATGTGTTCCAACCATCCAGTGCCTCCGGCGCTGCAGAGATTGTGGCTCTGATCACTGCAAGGTCATTGTGTTAACCACTAATAAGGGTTGAATTCCTCAAGCTACTTGAAAAAGGGTTGTCCTAGGAGTCTATCAACTAAGCTTATGCCTGAAGGTAAGTTGTTAAATGCAACTACTCTTAGAATGAAATACAAGATGGATGAGTGAAGTTCGTAGCTTAAGATTGTTTTAAATGTTTAAATACTTAGGTTATGATTATTCTTTATGACAAGAGTACTTAACGATAAATGAAAAGACAATCTTAAACAAACAAGAATGTGCCAAATACTTAAGTGTGAAGTAGATACCAAAAGATAATCACGAAGTTCTAATGACTACGGGATCTACACAAATCCCGTAATAACTTAACTCACACTTAGTCAAGATATCAATTGCAAGATTATTAAAGACAATGCCACAATTGAAACAATTAGAGATCTTCAAAGAATCTCAACCAAGTAAATGCCAATGATGATGCCAATATCAAATCCACAAGATGCCAATAATAAAAGATGCTTAAGAGTAAAACTTAAGATGCTAATTCCACAAGATAAAGGATACAATTACCCAAGATTCTTATGATTACGAACTTAAAGTAGGGCACTTATTCAATAATGATTTGATCACAATATTAATTTAATTTTGATGCTAAAAGTAATTTAAACAAGATTTAGAAACTTAGATTTTAGATGTGTGAGTGTCTTCAGTGCAAACTTCGACAATTATTAGAGCTTAAGACAAGACAAGCGAATGTTAGATTTCCAATAATCAAAATCAACAGTAATACTTCAGAAATATGAACACTTGTTATTCTTATGACAGCAATAATAAAATCACTTTAGATTTGAGAAACAAATAGCCTATGATAGCCACAAATGATCAATGAGATGCCCAACACTTTTCTAATGTAAATTATGATTTTTAGCCCACTTTAAGATGCAATGTTAAGACATATATCAGATCTGATTTAACTCGTTACAACAGTATGTAGTACAGAAAATCAATGAGTTATTTATGCCACAACAGGAGCCAAATCTGGCCCGGAAAAATTTGCCCAAAACTGAAAAATTTAGTTTTTGAGCCCTTTTAGGTGTGTTATTTAGAAAAATTTAGATCTGGTTCAGAGATTATGCAGAAAAATTCTAGCAAGCAAATTATTAGATCTAAGATAGATTTTCAATGCTCAAGTGGCCAAAATTCTAGGAAAATTTTATTTTGCAATTTAGAAGTATTTTGACCAATTGGATGAATTGTTAGGGCTCATGTATCACTGTTATGAATCGGAATTTACAGCTGTAATAAAACAGTGAGAAATTAGGGTTTAGAGGGTAAACCCTCGGCCAAAATCCTTGAAGATCACTTTGCCCAAGCTTGTCACAATTTTGCAATGAAGTTGCCACTTGCGAATCAAACTTTTTGAGCCAAAAATTATGTAAAATCCATCAAGTATTCAGTTCCAAAATTCCAGAGATGGACTAGGGCAAGCTAGGGCTAGGAAAAGGCCGAAAGGAAGGGGAAAAAGGCCTAAATAGGCCTGCGACTATGGTTAAGAGGCCTAGTAGGCCTCACAACAAGCCTAAGAACGCTGCCATTAGGGCAAAGGAAGGGCGTAAAGGTCCATTAGGGGTTGCGGCCTAGGGTCTTGAGGCCATACAGCCTGTGACACCCTAGGGGAGGCCTCAAGAGAGGTTGCCACAAGCTCTTTAGGGTTGCGGCCTAAGGGAGTAAGGGGACTAAGGGCAAGCGGAGGGGCCGAGGGGAGAGAGGGAGGAAGAGAGGCCGAAGAGGAGGATGGAGGCCCGGGGGGAAGGAAGAAGAGCAACAGAGGAGGCCGAGAGGGAGAGGGAGGTCTGCGACAGGCCTAGGAGGGGAGGCCAAAGCCCCTAGGGCTCATGGCCAACCTCAAGGAGGCTAGAAACCCTGACACAAAGGGCTAGAAGGTTGACACTAAGGGTTTGGAGGAGAAAACCAAGCCTAGGAGCCCCAAAAATTTGAAACTGTTGCCCCTGAAAATTATTTTGATTCAACTTTTCAATTTTTTGAAAATTCTTCCATGGCTAGCCCCGCAATAAATTTTAGAGACTAGATCTTACTCTCAAGGGCCGAGATCTAGCTCTATTCCAGCTTCTTCTACTTGATCTAACCTGCACAAATAGATTTACAAATACCCAAAACCCCAAATATATACAAAATCTCAAAACCCCAAAACGCCAATTAGCAAAAATAATTTACAAATTACTTACAAAATTTACAAACATACAAGGGTTTTAAAATAAATTTTGAGATTTTTTTTTTTGGGAATTTCTTTGATGGATGGCTAATAATAATACTTTGGAAAATTAATTCCCACTATAGCCTTAGCGAAGTTAAATCAACCACATAAATATTTGGAGTCCAAACAAAGTCGATTCATGCCCACAGTTTGCGAACTTGGAGACCAAGGACCGGGGAACCTGCAAACACTATATATATTTCTCAAGAAAATTTGTTAGACATATGGTGAATTATATCATCTAAGATAAACCCAAAATCTATCAATAAAATGACTTTATCCCCATTTAATGAAAAACAAACTTTAACATTAATCAACACAATATAGGAAAGCCCATACCTAGCACATACCACAAATCAACGAACACTGAATACCTTGAATTGCACCCCAAAGACTTTATTATGATTCAGATAAACATTCCCAACGGAACCTCAGATGGCTTTGACACACAAATGACTCTTTATATATAGATAAATCCTCCAAGTGGAAAAATAATGGCTAGTTGGCTTGATTCTCATCAAAATAATCTTGGCCGTTGATAAATCCTTGATGATCTTTTAATCCTAACCGTTGAACATATTTATTTCGAGGAATATTCGAATTTCTGATTAAATCCCTTTTTTATTAGCTCAAAAGTAATTATTTTGAGCTAATTTCCTAAAAGAATTGAGGTTGACTTAACCACCAAGGTCCAAGGGTCCAATTTTTCTTGAAATTTCCGATATTCCTTTGGTGGAGGACCTCCAAAAATTAATTCTTTTGA
This sequence comes from Pinus taeda, assembly GCA_000404065.3. Taxonomy (NCBI): domain Eukaryota; kingdom Viridiplantae; phylum Streptophyta; class Pinopsida; order Pinales; family Pinaceae; genus Pinus; species Pinus taeda. The sequence goes on along the minus strand of APFE031755905.1, from coordinate 128,788 downwards.
TACCCACGAATTTTTCCATTTGGAGAATTTAATTTCTCTAGACTTTTAATTTTGACTCTAATTAATTAAATTTATGGCTTAGGATTTTAATTTAATTTTGTCAGAAAATTTAATTAATTGACACTTGAGGGGATTTTTTTCCACCCCCTAATATTTTAGCCATAGCGTTGAAGTATGAGGGACCATGCATTAAAATATTTTTATGTAAGATTTTTTACAATTCAACCCTCAAAGGGGGAATACCCTTTTGGCTTAAACTCTCAAATTACATACCCAATTCCGCGACACAATATGATTTAGTAGACCAAGTGATCTGTAATAAAATAATTTAGCCAATTAGCTTAAATTATTTCCAAATTATTTTTACATAAGACTCAACTAGAACACTAGGGCTCATCTGAGGCTTTGATGACAAATTCCACCTTAGCTTTGGGGTGAGGTTGGAGGTAAAAACTATGCCGACCATCCGTGTTTAGAAACACAAATGAATCAGTGAGACAAAAAACCTCCTAGGATGAAATTATCACCAAAATAATAGGTTTACCTAGGTTGTTACATACATTCATGGTCTTACTAGCATCGTTTACATTAAAATTTGCAGAATGGGTTTACGATAACATAGTGCTGATGGTTGGTGATCTCGATCCTTTGAAGAAAAATATGGTACATCTGCTTCCTTGGAATTTTGACAAAATGAGTGCAACAGGTCCTTTCACTTCACAAGAAACTCTCAGATGGTCTTCTTTCTGAGCTTCCTCTTCCTCACCTCGACAATAGCCTCCGACACTAATATCAAATGCCCCTTATCATCCAGGCATGGCAACTTAGTTGCGACTATAACCTGCTGCCCTAACACATTCTTCAAGCAAGAGACATGGAAAATGTTGTGCACTTTGCTCTCTGGTGGGAGCTCTAGCTTGTAAGCCACCTCCCCAACTCACCTAGCTACTCTGTAGGGCCCATAAAATCGTGGCTTCAGCTTCTCTGCCCCCTTCTGCTTAAGTGTGTACTCCCTGTAGGGCTGGAGTCTCAAAAAGACTAAGTCCCCAACCTCAAAGTGTCGTGTCTCTCTACTCGACCCCTGTCTGCATATAACTTCTGCTGGTTCTGAGCTGTTTGCAGATTGTCCTTGAGAGCTCTAAGGATGTCTTGGCTCTTCTGAATCCAATCTTTGGCCTTTGGGGCCCAGCTGTCTCCAAACACCATATCAGCAAAAGTCAGGGAATCATAACCATACAAGGCACAAAATGGAGACATACTTATAGACATATGGTGGGTGGTGTTGTAACAATATTTTCCCAGGTAAAGCCACTTCACCCACGCACGCTGCTACCCGATGACATAATTGCGCTGGTACCCTTCCAACCACTTGTTCACGATCTCGGTTTGACCATCCGTTTATGGGTGGTAGCTGGTACTGGGTGTAAGCTCAGTCCCCACAAGGCAGAACAACTCTTGACAAAATCCTCCCATGAATCTGCTGTCTTTGTCGCTAACTATAGTCTTGGGAAGACCATGTAGCCGGAACACCTCCTTGAAAAACAACTCAGCCACCTATGAGGTTGAGTACCGGAAATGTATGGCGAAGAAGTGAGCGCACTTGGTTAGCCGGTCAACCACTACATAAATGCAATCTCGTCCCTGCACTGCGGGCAATCCCATAATGAAGTCCATAGACACGCTCTCTCAATTCCCCTTAGGAATTGAGAGGGGCTAGAGTAAACTAGTCGAGTGTGTCAGCTCTCCCTTATTCCTTTAGCAAGTATCACACTCCTGGACATGCCTCAATACGTCCTCCTTGAGGCCTTTCTAGGTGAAGCGCTCTTTGATGGTCGTATAAGTCTTGGTGAACCACGGATGTCTTGCTAGAGGGTGATCATGTGCAACATGCATGATCTTCACCCGCAATTGGGAACTAGGTACCAAGTAAATTCGGTTTTTGTAATAGATCACCTCGCTCATCACCTTGTACTTGTCATCACCTGCCATGCCATCCAGGATCTCGCATGAACACTGGTCCTTGGAATACTCGACCAGTAGTAGGGCCCTCCGATCTTGATCAATGCTCATACAAGAGAGAGTTGTAGGCCTCCTAGACAATGCATCCACTACCACGTTTTGCTGGTCCTTAACATACTCAATGTTAAAATCATATGCCTGTAATTTGCTAACCCACTTTTGCTGCCTCTCATTCAGTCCTGTCTACCCCAAGAAGAACCGAAGGGTGTTGTGGTTGGTCTTAACCTTGAATTTGTTGCCCACCAAATACTGACGAAACTTGGCCAACGGATGCATGATGGCCAACATCTCCTTGTCATATATGGAGTACAACTTCTCATGCTTCTCAAATGCAATGGGGTGCCCATTATGCATAAGAACTGCCCCAAGCCCCTCTCCAGAGGCATTACACTCCAATACAAAAGGCTGCGAGAAATCTGGTAAAGCCAATATTGGGCCACTGCTCATCACCTCCTTGAGGCACTCGAAAATATCCTGTGCCCCCTCAGACCACTTGAATGCCCCTTTCTTTGTCAAATTAGTAAGGGGTGCTGCCAACTATGAGAATCCCCTCACAAATCTCCTATAATAAGTGCACATGCCCAGGAATCCTCTCAACTCCGTCACGTTCCTGGGCATAGGCCAATCTAGAATGGCTCGAATCTTCTCCTGATGTACTTGCACCCCATTCTCTCCGATGATATGGCCAAGATACAACATCTATGTTAGCCCAAACTCACATTTGGACATCTTGGCGTACAACTATTGCTCCTCTTAGATGCACAATACCTCCTCCACATGCTGCAAATGCTCCTCCCATGTCCTGTTATAGATCATGATGTCATCAAAGAATACCAAAACATATTTGCACAGTTGCTTGCGGAACACATGGTTCATGCAAGATTGAAAGGTAGCGGGTGTGTTAGTTAGCCCAAAGGGCATCACCAAAATCTTGAATTGTCCATAGTGACAATTGAAGGCTATCTTCGGGATATCCTGCTCCCTTACTCAAATCTGATGGTATGCTGAGCGCAAGTCTATCTTGGTGAAGAACTTGGCCCCTATGAGCTCATCCATCAACTCATCTATACGTGGGATTAGGTATCGGTTCTTCAGGGTCTTCTTGTTTAGAGCTTTGTAGTGAATAGACTTACAAAGGGTCCCATCTTTCTTCTTCACTAACACCACCGAAGAAGAAAAAGGACTGGTGTTGGGCTTGTTGTGCTCCAATCTTAACAACTCATGTATAGCCTGCTCAATCTCATCCTGATAAGCCTTGGGATGTTCGTATGGCATAGTGATAACAACATGCACACCCTCCTCAAGCTTAATCGTGTGCTCAAACCCTTAGTCTGGTGGGCGACCTGGGAGAATGTCTCTGAAAACTGGTGGGTACTTGTCCAAAAGCGCTTGAATGTCTGGATGTACAGGTCGTGGCTGAGTCCCTGTCTCTGTGATCCTGAGCTCCACTGCCCACTCTATATCTCTATGTTGCAGATCAACCTCCATACAGTGTGCTGATACTGTTTGTGGTGGGTATGAATGCATCCCACTCAACCCCACCAACTTCCCATCTGGCCCTGTAAACTCCATCTCCAACTTCCTCTAATCAGTAGTGACCCATCCCAAGGAATAGAGCCACTGGACACCCATCACCACATTAGTGTTTGAAACATTGACCACTAAGAAGTGATCGATCACTGAGTAATTTCCCATAGTCACTGTCAGACTAGGACATACCTGGTACACTGCATAGTCCTGTCTCCTGGTACCAAGACTGAAAAATCCTCAAAGTCCTCTATTTGTATGCCTCTCCACTCTGCCATCTGCATATCAATGAAATTGTGGGTAGCCCCACTGTCCGCCAAAACTGCAACACGCTGCCCCTGCACTGTGCCTTTGATCCTCAATGTCAAATATTTGGGGATTCCCCTCAGTGAAGTGATGACCTCTCCAGTGTGTCTGAAAATGCCTCCATCCGGTGAAGGTGGTGCTCATCCTCCTCCACCTCCTCCAATAGTCTGCAACTCACCGTCTCCTACATCAACCTCTTGCTCAATATCATCCTTTGACTCGTTGTTCGAGAACACCTCTATGTAGTGGTCCTTGCCCTTGGTGCACCTATACCCTGGTGCCCATGCTCCTGACAAGTGAAGCACAACTTCCTCCTACAGAGGTCTCTCCTAGTCTCATTGTCCAGCGACCCACGCCCCTGAATATCTCCCTTTAGTGTGGGTCTAGCGTCTCGGCCTTGTTACCCACCACATTGTGGGTGATATCCATAGGAGAAATTTTCTCCTAGATGGTCCTCGGCCGGCAGCGAACAACCCCTTGCAACCCCCAGGAAGCTCGATGTGCCATTATCTCCACCACTTGAGCCAACCTTGTGGTCCCTCGCCCATCTGTTATGATCATGTGTTTGAAGGCGGGCCTTCGAACCCCAAAGGTATGGCTTTCATTGTGTAATTGGGTATTTTTGTTTACTTATCACGGACACTTTTGGGCATGGATTAGTGGGGGGATTCAATAGAAAGAATGGGCTAGTTCTATAATCTTGTCTCCTTTGTCCAATTTGATGGTTAACCTTGTATCCTAGTCCCGTGGGATCTCCTTTATTGGCTACTGGCGTTAGGGATGGCACGACATGGGAAACCTTGATTTTGGTTGCATGGTCCCGCTTCCCGACACCATATAAATCACCCGCCTTCCACTCATTACAACCCCATTCACCATATTTCCTATCTGGGTCCACATTTGTCCATTGGGTCCACAAGGAGTTAGCTTCCCCCTCCCCTTGTCCGCACCTTGGGTCAGGCCTGAAACGATGCCCCGAAGGTTGATGTAGCTAAAAGAAAAGAAAAAACATAATTTGGCCACTCTCAATAGGAAATATACCATAAAATGCAAAAGATGGATGGGACATACAAATTTAGCATGTGGGCAAAAGCCAAACATGAGCTTTACCACTATCATTATGGCCATCACCTTGGTTCCTAGGGCCCCTCATATTGGCCCCTTCATCATTAAGGAACCCATGATTGTCCCAATCCCTGGTTGGCGATGAATTGCCCCACCTTAAGGGGGTATTCACTGCTATATCTTACATATCATGCTCTCATCCCCTGGAGCCCTGTGTTGAGAAATCCTAGGGTAGAATTATTAGCGCTGTCATTAAATTGATTTCTCCTATTGTTTGACAATTTCTTGTGAAATTCAGTTACATCTTTTAGCATTACTTATTAGTTCTGTTCATCAAGACAATTGCGAAAATAGAAGATCTCAATGCAAACACAAAAGACACTAGAAGTAGGCTCCAAGCTAGGGCAAAACCCCAAGAGTGGAAAACCCAAAAATAATCTCTTCTTATAGAATATGTCCAATGAAGACTTCCAAAACCAACACCAAGCCAAAACCCAAGTAATGAGCCAACCAACAGCCCAAACAATATTCCTGCAAAAATGTCACCTGCGGAAACCCGAGTTCCTCCAAGGAACTCACACTTGTGAGCCCAATAAAACACAAATTTGTCATCTTTCCTCTCCACAAAAAATTTGCTCTCCTTCTAGTCCTTGCGCTGGATGAGATTGCCTCTCTCTTTCTTGTTGGATTAGAGAAGATGAATGACTTTTCGTGTCTCATCAAATGATGTGAGTGTGCCTCTTTTATAGCCTTCACATGTGAGCGAATTAGTCTCTCTAGGCTGAATAGGTGTTGGCTGGTCAACCCATCACTTGGAGGCTTATAGACTCCACAAAATACATTAATAATTTTTATTTCTTGTTACTTGAGCTCTCCAAAGGCTAGTACATAATGACCTTGACTCTTTGACTTGTCAACAAGACCCCTTGAGCACTCAATGGGTGCTTTGACCTAGGACCACAACAAGATGGGCAAGAAACCCATTTATAATAATAATATTTTTCTTTTACAGATAATTTTTTTTTTTCTTTTGACAAGTACATCAATAATTACATTTTCTTTTGACAAGTATATCATCAAGTCATGACCTAGTGAAATAAATGAAGACCAGACCTAGTTACATTATCAATGCTCCCTCTTAACTAGGGAGATATTCATTACTGACAACATGTAAAAGGACAATACTTCTCATAAGAAGAGTTGGATTGGTAAGCCATCTTTAGATCAATATTATGATCAATTTACCGACATTGTCAACATAGCAATGCCTTGACTAACAAGCTCTATCTCTCAATAGATCAAAGCACAATGCTGGGAGGCTTTACGTGGGACACACATGACCTCTTAGGGCACATACCCACCCGAATGTTCACCAGGTATGTCCCTCTAGGACTATTCTTATCTTGGATTCGCAATCCTTAAAGAATATCGATCCTCTTCAACCACTCTTCTCTTGGATACCCTGTCAGATCCCCAAAGAGTGTTGGTCATGAGACTACTACCTATCCTGGATTTTTAGCCCTCATGGAGTATCGGCCTCAGATGCTTACCCAATCCTCCGGACACCATTGTCTCTCCATGGCCTTCACTAAGACTTACAACTGTTAGTCCTGGTCCAGTGCATGACACATGAAGTAGAGAACCATGTCCGCCACTACCCCTTGACCAGGGAGGGGTGTCCAATATCAGTCATCGACTATTTTATGGTAGCTCTCAGGGCTCTATCATCATCATCATTATCATCACACGTGCGAGCTTTCTTTGGACATCACAAAGCCCTCCTAGTGTAGTAGTATCACCATCAAGACAGGGTTCAACATCACTTTCCACATCATCGACTTGCAATAGTTGCATCATCATGAACCAATCATCATAGAGCTCGAACTATTGGAAAATCAAAGTAATTATATTAGGGTTTGATTCTCCTTTCTTTATAATTAATTGTGAGAGTGTTGGCTTCTTTTACTTCTTTATTATCTTTATCTTTCATCAAGCAATTACCATATTGTGTGTGTATGAAGCTCACAAAACAAGAGAAGATATAGGCACTATGCTAGGGCAAAACCCCCTTGGGGGGAAAACCCAGTCAAGATAATTCTTCCTTTCAATAGTATTCTTTGAAACTCTTCACCCTAGACCAAGACTAGACTTTCCCTCCACACCAAGTCAGCCTCCCAGACCTTCGACCCCTTCCAACAACTTCGACTAGGCAGTAGTTTCTGACAACAGTGAAATCTTAGGAGACTTCGATCTCCCAATCCAGGACACGATACAGAGAGAGAGAGGCACCAAAAGTTGATTTTCTTCCTCTCTATAGACTTCCCCAAACTCGCACTTCTTTAGATCTCCCGACAACAAACTTCGCACTTCTCCAGCTCTTCTTGAGATATCGAACTTGCTTGAGAGTTGATGCTCCAATTGACTTTGACCTCCTTGTATATATAAGCTTCTTGTGGATCGAATTAGGGTCCTTAGGCTGACTTGATCTCTCTTAGGTCGACTTGATGTGGAGGGTACATAATTCATATTTGACTCAATACAAAACCTTTTTACATGATTCAAATGCCCAAGAAGGATCTCTTTGAATGTACAATGACTATATAAACTCAATATTAATCCTAGGAGTCCATGATAGGGACTTCGACTAATATAATGATGACTCAAGCATGAAACCCATTCTTTAATAAGTCCTTGTTACAATAATAAAAATTCTTTTCTTTATTCTTTTGATAAGTACATTACATAATGACTCAAGTACATTAATGAATACCGAACATAGTTACATTTTATAACACTCTCTCTTAACTAGGGGGATATTCATAATGTACAAATACAATGGAAGATCTCAAACTATATGAACCATGAAGAACTTTTAGGCACCAGAATGCCATGGACTAGATTCCTGACTAGGGCAATCTATCCAACCAGTTACTCAACAATTTACGGACCACAATGCCATGGACTAGATTCATGACCAGAGCAATCTATCCAAGTGGGAGTAAGGTGGACTCAAGCTTTCCACCCCTTTAGGTACCGTCAGGCTTACTTGCTAACCACCAACCCAAACATACAAGTTTGTATCCAAAGCAAAGCTCAATAAACAACACCACCTTTTTGTTAAATTTAGGTATGTTCTATGCTTAGAGCAATTTACTTCAATTTTTCATATTAGCCCAATGACAATATTAAGATTAGCAATCACATCAACATGATAGTAAAGTGCAGATAGAACATAAACATAAACAGTAGAAGACAAGCCAAGACAAGAGGACACAAGATGTGGCACCAACCAGGGACAAACCCCAATGTCGGGAAACCCTTGATCAATTCTTCTTATATTCTTCAATAGTTCAACAAAGAGAGAGATAGTACAAATATACAAATCAGATATTGTATGACAACAACAGTAAGTCCATCATTATGATAATGATGACTGTTCTAGGATGTAGCACCGACAGACTTCAAACACTCACGAAGAAGTTCTGTAACTTTCCACGCTGTCAGACAACTAAGCCCTTCAAGAGTAGCAGTCCACCTAGGAGAGTCTCTCCTAATCCACGCTGCCCCCTGAAATCAATGTACACTTCAATTCTACCTCAGAACAACCTTAGCTGCTTGCTATGGCTTGCAGCCTAGCAAAGCAACTAGCTGTAGCTTCCGATTCTTCCAACAAGCCCAAATAAATCCTTAACTTATGCCAATTCATAACCTTTATTACAATGCTGTCACCTACAACAATTCATGCTGCATTAGGGCTCCTTTTGCAGTGGCTTAAAGTCTCTCTTAACTGCGTCTTGAAGCCTCTCTTTAGATTGTGTTATTGGGGCCTCCTTCTAGCTATGGATTGTTGTGGATAGGCCTCTTTTGGACAGCGTATAAAACTCTCTTGCCTGTGGCTAGGTGACCTTGCTTTTGTTGCAGATAAGGCCTACACCTTTTAATGGATTAGGGTAGCGTATGGGAGTCTAATTGCTACGGAATTAGGGCCTTCATGAACTATGAATTGAGCCTCTTCCTGGTTGCGGATTAAGACTCTTTTGACAACGAATAAGAGTCTTCCCTTTGACTGCGGCTAGGGCTAGCTATGACCGCAGCTAGGGCTCCTTGTTTGGATTGCGGGTGAGGGCTCCCTAATAATTGTGAATCAGGCTTGCGGTTAGGGCACCTCCAAGACAACGATTATACATTCTTTGTGACTGCGGCTAGGGCATGGCTAGATCTCCCTTTTGAACAACGACTTGGCTTCATACATCAACTGCGTATAGGACCCTTCCTCCACTGCGTCTAGGGCTTCTCCCTGTTGATCTCTCTAGCCACCAAACCCAAACGAGTTGAGAGAGATCTTAGGAGAAGTGTGTGTGTCAAATGACTTGAAGACCTCTTCTATTTATAATGAAACGTTGAGGATAAGTTGGGGTAATTTGGTTGCTGGCCGACCTTGACAAATTGTCAAGTAACACAAATAAATTCATATCTCCATGAATACATGTCGAAATCGGATGATATTTAGATCAATCCTACACTTCTCGACGAGAGGAATCCAAGAAAAATATCGGCTTCCATAAATAAGAAGACCCACATGGAGTTTGGCCTTAGTTTCCAATTTTAATACTCCCTCTCAACTAGGGAGAACTCCATCGACTAATCCATCTGCTAGTCCGTACTATCTCTGCCATCAATGCAGTGCCCTGCATTGCTGAACTATGAAGAAGAAGTGATCGAGAATGTATCATACCATTCTCTACTGACCCGAAATCAGTCCCATATAAAGAGAGTGTCTCATATCACTCTTACTGATATGAAATTAGTTCCAAATAAAGGGAGTGTGTCATACCACTCTTACTGACCTGAAGTCAGTTCCAATTGATCCCAGATCAATATCATCCTAGCATAGGGAGTACTGTAGTACACGATGCGTCCATCGGTAGTACTATGGTCCCTATCTTCATTTCCCTGCTCATTGGTCAAATGAGAGGTATTTCCCATGAGTCCCAGACTGCATAGGTAGGATGTCTCAGCAGGAGAAGGATGAATCACTCATCCTGCCTACATGTCGCCATGGGGTATCCTAGGGGAAGGCTGAACCACTCACCCTATACACAACAAATAACAAGGGGAAGGCTGAACCACTCACCCTATGATTGTGTCTCAGCAGGAGAAGGATGAACCACTCATCTTGCCTACATCGCAGACCACTGGGGGAAGGCTGAACCACTCACCCTATGGTTGCTCATCACTCCAAGAAGTACCCCATGCCCCTTGGAGCTCCTAGAGCTTGATATATCATACATGACCCTCAAGAGAGGGTCTCTCTACAACTCCTAGTCGTTCTTGGAAAGTCAAGAATTTGACCTTTCCTAGGGGCTTCATCTAAATATCGGCGACTTGCACATCAGTCCCAATGTGATGGAGCCTTATTGCTCCTTGTTGTACCATATCCTGGATAAAGTGGTACCTGATGTTTGTGTGCTGGGAGTGATCATGAAATACGAGATTCTCTGATCATCAGATCCCACTTTGGTTGTCATAGAGGATCACGATGGTATCCAGAACCTGTTCAAACATCTCACTGAAGAGCTTCCCCAACCAGATAGCTTCACACGAGACCATACTCGCAGCTATGTATCTAGCCTTAGCGGTGCTCAAAGTAACCGACTTCTGCTTCCTGCTCATCCAGGATATCAAAACAGAACTCAAAGAGAACCAACACTCAGAAGTGCTTTTGCGATCCACCATACTGCCTGCCCAATCAGTATTAGAATAACCAAGCAACATCATAGCCCCAGTAGTGAATCTTAGTCTGTGAGTGATTGTGCTCTAAAGATATCTCAGAAGATTCTTGGCACCAATCCAATGTGAGTGATGAGACTCAGCCATATGTTGGCTCAACATGCTAACTGCAAAACATATATCCATACGGGAGTTTACCAAGAGCATCAATGCTACTATGAATTGACAAAACTCATAGGCATTTCCCAAATCAGGTCTGGCAGCACTACCACATAACTTCTTAAAATTAAGCTCTGTTGGGGTAGTCAAAGGCTTGTAGTCCACCATTCCAAATTCGGAATCCAACTCCCTCTTACTTTTGCAAATGAGAGGGTTTGTACCTGTTAGAAAGAGGTTGTCCTCATAAGGTACTAGTATGAGAGGTCTATCATCCACAACCTTAAAGCAATGGTTTGTATCGACTTCACTCCTAGTGAATCTTAGCTTCATTAGATAGCTATCAATCCTCTCATAATAAGCCCGAGGTGCTTGCTTTAAATCATAGAGAGCTTTCTTCAACCTGCATACATGAGATTCTTGATCATGAATTTCAAACCTCTCGGGTTGTTCCACATCTGTGGTCTTGCTATTACATGAGGGGAAAGGTCCCCTTGTAAGTTTTCCTTCGGTACATCTCGGACATGTACCTTCATGCTCTTCTTTTAATTCAGGGAACCCTGTCACCATCTATCTCACATCGGGTAGGGCCTTACAATGTAGATGGGCAGACCTCCAGTTCTATTGAAGAGATGAACCACACGACATGGTACCTAATGGACCTCCTGCAACTTGATACAAAATGCCAACCCTAAACCCAAGAGTAAAAGCATCTTTAAAATTCCTTCTCCAACCACCTACCTTTCCATTGATGAATGCCACCTTGTAACCTTTGTCTTACATTGCCGAAATGGACACCAGGTTCTTCTTGAGATTCAATACATAAAGAACTTCTTGTAAATGAATCGAGTTACCCTGATCCAATTGAAGAGTAACAATCCCTACACCCTTTACGGGATAGGTGGCATTGTCTCCAAGAATAATCTCCAAGTTTGTTTCCTTCTCTATCATATATGAGAGTGCTTCCTTGTATCCGGTGAAGTGCCTTGAAGCACCATTATCAATAAGCCAATTTCCCAAAGAGTTTGGAGGAGAGGTAGTGGAGAGTGCTGAAATAAGAAATACTCCTTTTGCTTGTCAGAAACAACATTTGATTCTTACTACCTGGAGTTCCTTGCTTTCTTGGAGGGTCGACCATTTCCTTGATGTCCCGCATTCCTTTTTCCTTTGGCATTGTACCTGTCATTCCTTCGATCATTATTATTGAAGTTGCCTCTGGAATGATTGTGATCATCATCATGTGATGTGTCCCTTCTATTTGGACACCCCCTCACATAATGGCCAAAGTTATTGCAAGCAAAGCATCTGCCCTTCCTTCCACCCTTAGATCCGGGCTTTCCATTGAAGTGATCTTTAGACCCTGCATTATTTCTCCTTTTGGCATGAGTGGAGAACGCAGTGGGGATTCCTCTATTAGAAGGTATCTCTTGCTCCACCATCCTGGTTTCTTCTTGAATGCATCTCGACATCAATTTTTCAAACCTTGGAATTCGATCATTATTGAGAATAGTGGTTCTAAATATATACCACTCGGTTGGGAGTGCTCCAAGGGTAGTGATAGTAAGTTCCTAGTCATATATGATTTCTCCAATCGATAGAAGATCATTCTTGATCTCAGTGATCCTTAAGAAGTAGGATTGGATATCCTCGTCCTTGCCCTTCTTAATATCCTTCAATTTATTTTTGAGGAACAAAATTTGATTTGCATCACTAACCTTGAACATGCTTATCAATCTGTCGTAGATCTCCTTGCAGGTGTTTAGATCGGAGATGCAGGCCACCTGACGCTTGTCAATGGAATCTTTGATAATCTTCTTCACTTTGACTTCACCCTTGGTGTACTTGTTCTTTGTAGCAGCCGGTGCATTTGATGGAGGCTCAGGGATTTTACCGTTCACAAAATCCAGTACTTCTTGCTCTTCCAATGTCAGATCCAGAGACATCTTCCATCTATGATAGTCAGACTTTTCACAGAGCTTGTCTTCGGACGGGATGTGGGACGAGGAACACATTTGAGCCTTTTGTGCTTTCCAACTATCTTCGGTGATTACTCTTTCACCCTTGGGCTTTGTCTTCACCTCATCTTTGATACCATGTTAAATTTAGGTATGTTCTATGCTTAGAGCAATTTACTTCAATTTTTCATATTAGACCGATGACAATATTCATATTAGCAATCACATCAGCATGATAGTAAAGTGCAGATAGAACATAAACATAAATAATAGAAGACAAGCCAAGACAAGAGGACACAAGATGTGGCACCAGCGAGGGACAAACCCCAATGTGGGGAAACACTTGATCAATTCTTGTTATATTCTTCAATAGTTCAGCAGAGAAAGAGAGAGAGTACAAATATACAAATCAAATATTGTATGACAACAACAGTAAGTCCATCATTCTGATAATGATGACTGTTCTAGATGCATCATTGACAAACTTCAAACACTCATGAAGAGTATTGTAGCATATCCTTTTAGTTGATCATCAATGCTGCTACAATATACTTCTGATTGCATGCTCCTACAATTCTAGATAGGGCACAAGAAGTTCTGTAACCTTCCACGCTGTCAGACAACTAAGCCCTTCAAGGGTAGCAGTGCACCTAGGAGAGTCTCTCCTAATCCACGCTGCCTCCTGAAATCAATGTACACTGCAATGCTACCTCAGAATAGCCTTAGTTGCTTGCTATGGTTTGCAACCTAGCAAAGCAGCTAGCTGTAGCTTCAGATTCTTCCAACAGGCCCAAATAAATCCTTAACTTATGCCAAGTCATAACCTTTATTACAACGCTGTTAGCTACAACAATTCATGTTGCGTTAGGGCTCCTTTTGCAGTGGCTTAGAGTCTCTCTTATCTACGTCTTGAGGCCTTTCTTTAGACTGCGTTATTGGGGCCTCCTTCTAGCTACGGATTGCTATGGATAGGCCTCTTTTGGACAACGTCTAAAACTCTCTTGCTTGTGGCTAGGTGACCTTGCTTTTGCTGCGGATAAGGGGTACACCTTTTAGCGGATAGGGCAGCATATGGGAGTCTAATTGCTGTGGAATTAGAGCCTTCATGAACTATGAATTGAGCCTCTTCTTGGCTGCAATTAAGCCTCCTTTGACAATGAATAAGAGTCTTCCCTTTGACTGCGGCTAGGGCTAGTTATGACAACAACTAGGGCTAGATATGATAATGGCTAGGTCTCCTTGTTTGGACTGCAGATGAGGGCTCCTTAATAGCTGCGGTTAGGGCATTAGGGCGCCTCCAAGACAACGATTATACATTCTTTGTGACTGCGGCTAGGGCATGGCTAGATCTCCCTTTTGAATAGCGACTTGGCTTCGTACATCAACTGTGTATAGGACCCTTCCTCCACTGCATCTAGGGCTTCTCCCTCTTGATCCCTCTAACCACCAAACCGAAAAGAGTGGAGAGAGATCTTAGGATAAATGTGTGCCAAATGACTTGGAGACCTCTTCTATTTATAATGAAATGTTGAGGATAAGTTGGGGTAATTTGTTTGTTGGTTGACCTTGACAAATTGTCAATTAACACAAATAAATTCATATCTCCATGAATACATGTCTGAATCAGATGATCTTTAGATCAATCCTACAACTCTCAATGAGAGAAATCCAAGACAAATATCAGTTGCCATAAATAAGAAGACCCACATGGAGTTTGCCCTAGTTGCCAATTTTAACACTTTTCAATTTCGGGACTCAGACATCAACACAAAGTGTCGGCCAAATGTCTCCCCAGGCAATGCTTCACCCACAAAGCCTCAACAAATCTCTTCCACTTTCTTATCATCAATACAATCAACAATATCTACCAAACCAAGCAAGTTCCTTAGATCAAACTTCTTATTAGGAAGAGCCTTTGTCAGTATGTCTGCTACCTGTTCATTTGTCGAGACATACTCCAACTTCACGATCCCATCCTGCACCAAGTTCCTAATAAAGTGGAACTTATTATTGATATGTTTCGTCCTCGAATGAAACACTGGATTTCCAGACATCTTGATACAACTTTGATTGTCACAATTAATCACAGTAGGACCTAGAGACTTCTTGAACAAATCTGTCAGAAGCTTCCTTAACCAAACGACCTCTTTTCCTACTTCACATGCAACCACATATTCTGGCTCGACACTCTTCAATGCAACAAGATCTTGCTTCCTACTCATCCATGAGATCATAGTAGCTCCCAGACTAAAGCATCCTCTAGTAGTGCTCCTTCCATCGGTCTCACTGCCAACCCAATCAGAGTCTATGAAGCCAATTAGCTTGACTTCCTTACTATCATACTTTAGGCAGTGATGTATAGTACCACGAAGATACCTCAATATATGTTTGGCAGCTATCCAGTGATCATGATTAGGCTCCAACTCAAACTGACTAAGAATGTTCCTTGCAAAACATATATCTGGCCTAGTATTTACCAGATACATTAGGGAACCCACCAACTGTCGATATGAGGTAGGATCCACGAGACTAGAGTCAGAGCCCCTCAACTTATGAGGTTGGTGGTCATAGGAGTAGTCATTGGCTTGGAATCCATCATCCCAAATTTCTGTAATAACTTGATGATCTAAATTTCCTTGCCCCAAATATATCTCCCCATGTCTTTGCCATACTTCTAGACCTAGGTAATAGTGCATCAGTCCTAGATCCTTCATTTCAAATTCAGCTTCCAACATCTTCTTGCATTCTTGAATTCTTCGCTCTACACCTGTGATGAATAGATTATCCACATATAGTAGAATAATAATGGGTTCATTTTTCACAACCTTGATGTAGAGATTTAGACCAACAAAACTCTTCACGAACCCAATTCTAAGTAGATATGCATCCATCCTTGCATACCATGCCCTAGGTGCTTGCTTCAAGCCATATAGGGCCTTCTTAAGTCCACAAACATGAGAGTCCCTACTATTTACTTCAAAGCCTTCTGATTGTTAGATCTACACTTCCTCATCAATGGTCCCAATCAGAAATGCGGTCTTAACATCCATTTGATGGATATTCCACCCCATTGTAGCAACTAATGAAACCAATGATCTAATGGTACTGTACCTTGCTGTAAGTGCAAAGGTTTCTTCATAATCAATGCCTTCCTTTTGAGAGAAACCCCTTGCAACGAATCTTGCTTTGTACTTGTCTATACTTCCATCAACAATATGTTTGATCTTATAGATCCACTTCGATGTGATAATCGATTTGTCACTAGGTCTAGGAACGATCTCCCAAACCATCATTCTTCATGATGGATAAATATTCTTCTTGCATAGCTTTCTTCCAAACCTCTTCATGCTCAGCGTCCTTGAATTTTGATGGTTTGGCTTCAATTAACTTTGTCATATATGCAGCATAGACAAAATATCTCTTTGGTTTCTTACTTTCCCTGAAGGAACCTTTCATAGCTTCATGTCCTTCAACATTTTCTAATGTAGCTTTCAACGAATTTGGCCTCTTCCTTGTGGTTGGGACAACCATCCATTGAATAAGCTCAGTTGGTCCTTCTTCATCGATATTTGTATTAGAGTTTTCATGATGAACTTCTTCTTCTTCAAATATGGGAACCTCTTCATCATTAGAATCAATAGGAATATCCTTTGATTTCTTGTATGCTTGATTTTCATCGGATATGACATCCTTGCTTACTTCAATATGTCTTCCTTCCTTGATGTAGATTCTATATGCTTTTGAGGAAAGACTATAACCAACGAATATTCCCTTGATACTTGTTGAGTCCCACTTCTTTGGCTTGTCTTTTGGAACATGGATATATGTTGGACTTCCAAAGATTCAAAGATGATCCACACTCAGCTTCTTCCTTGTGAATACTTCTTTGGGTGTAGTATTATCAAGACTCTTATGAGGACTTCTATTTTGAATGTATACGACAGTCATTGCTACTTCTCCCCATAAGAACTTCGGTAGATCTTGATCAAGGAGCATAGTTCGAATGCCTTTTTCAATTGACCTATTCTTCCTTTTGGCCAATCCATTTTGTTCGGGATAGTAGGGAACAATAAGTTCTAAGTCTATCTGTTAGAAAATTAATCTGTATTTTGCTGGTTTATTTCTTCTACTTGTAAATTCTGAACAAGTTATTTAAAACATTTAAATACCTAAATAAACACAATACAATCACAACATCTACAAATCAACAGTTGAAAGAAAACAAACACACATATGGCACTGTTACTTTTGGACAAATGTCCCCGGAAAAACCCAATGCGGGAAAACCGGTGCAACTATTCTGAGGGTTTATTATTATGCAGTATTTCTTTGAGCACAACTAGGTTCCTAGCCAGCTCACCAGATAGAGAAAAATACACGACAACAATACATCTATATTCGGAAACAGGTATTCAGAAAACCTGTCCCATGAAATCCTCTTCGACGACTCTGAAGCTCAGCGCTGGCCTTTCTGGCCTCTGCGTCAGCCTCCTGCTAACTTGCGTCAGCTCTACGACCCCCTGCATCAGCCCTCTAAGGCACTGTGCAACCTTTGGGACCCTCTGCGTAACTCCAGCAGCCTCCGCGTGGATGACGCAGTCCCTCTCGCCTTTGCGCCGTCTCTACTGGGCTCTATGTGGCTTGAACTGGCTGTTGCTTTCACTTTCCCTGCTTCTGTGCTGGTCTATCAGTACTGTCTCTGCCTCTCTGTCCAGTACTCATTGCCTCTCGCTGCTGATCATTAATTCAATTTTGCTTAGCAACCCCGCTCTAGCAAAATGAATGACTGATCACTCTGGTGTATTCTCCAACTTACCCTCAAGCCTCCTCTTAAAATTTTCTCTTTGGTCTTTTAATGGCCGAGAATAAATCTCTAATCAACGACTAAGATTAGATTTGGCTTGATCCAGGAATTTTGGAACCATCTAACCCAATTTTATATTAATACCCATTAATATTTAATTTTTCCTAAGTTTAGACTTAGGAACTCCATTAAAAATATTAATTATTTTAATATCTCCCAAACTGGGTACAATCTGTCCAAACCATTTCTGGGTCTTGGAGATCTCATGTGCTTGAGCCTCTTCGCGAATTTTCATGGCTAGAGCACATCCGATGCTACCCCAAATCAACATTCCCTCTTAGCGAGGACTGTGCTCTAGTAATACTCCTCACTGAGCACCACATTGATTATCTGGCACTGGTACCTGTGCCGATGCTAGGCCTTCCTGCCCAACATTCTCTGCACTGCTGCATCCTGTATTGCTGCCCATGGCCCTACCACTACCACTGCTGCATCCGTATGACAGATCCCTCTGCATCCGTGCTGCTGCTGGTCCATTCTCCCAACAGTGCATCTGCACTACATCCCCCTCTTATCATGTTGCATCGTGCTACTGCATATTGCTACTGCACTGCATCCCCCTCTCATCATGTTGCATCATGCTACTCCATATTGCTACTGCACTGCAACTCAGTTGTTGAGAAGTAACTGATCCACCCAACATCTGACATCCTTGCTAGGATAGAAACACTCCCAATGCTGAAGCTCCCTCTGCCGCTAACAAGTGCTCCCTCTACTGACCTTTGCTCTGCTGCAACAACTCCCTGCATCTCGCACCGTTGCACACCTCTCGGTGCCATCCTACACCATTGCAACACTCCTATGCTTCTTGCACTATTGTAGCCTACTAGCCTCGCGCTGCCCGGGGACTCCTGCATTGTAGCACTCTGCTGCTTCATCTGCATCTGTCTCTATTGACATCGGCTAGTCTTGCTACTTCTCTTCGGGGCTCCCGTAGCAAGGTATAATCCAAGAGGTAGGGTACCTCAAAGATCCTGCCTCTCGTCGCCTGTAGTCCTCCTGACTACAGCCTGATGTCTCCCCACTTCTTCTCAAGTGGTACATGAGCACTCATGGCACAATCGTCATCCTCGACTTCTTTCTCCGCCTTCGCTGGCGCTGCCTTAGACTCAGAAGCCTCTCCCTTACTCTTCTTCCTCAGACATTGATTCTCATAATAACCTAGCTCCCCACAATGGAAGCACTTGACCTTGGGGAGGTCCTCCTTCTCTCTTGCTTTCCCGCAAATGCCAGAGCCGCATCCTCTTCGTCTTCCTTCTTGATCTTGACCCCTTTGCTGATACTCCCCGTCTTGGTTAGCTGTCTAATCTCTTCTTGATGAAGAGCCGCCCACAGTTCTTCCCAATCTGGAAGACTCGCCCTGCCCAGTATGCTATGGACAAATGTCTCCCACTCCTCAGAGACTGGGTTAAGTGCTGTCCTCACCATCAACTCCTGATCCGGCGTGGCCCCTATGGAAGTCAGTGTTAGAATTTCTAAGTCTAACCCGTTAGAAACCCTTCATGTACTTTCTGATTTATTTTTGCTTACTTGTTCTAATTAATTAACAAGTTATTTACCATGTAAATACTGAAAATAAATACAAGTACATGCTCAACACATTACAAATCAGCAACTGAAGGAAACAAAATAAGCACACAAGTGACACCATTGTTTTTGGACCAATGTCCCCAGAAAAACCCAATGCTGGAGAACTTGTGCAGCTATCTGAGGGTTTTATTATTATGTAGTTTCTGAATACAATCTGGGTGCCAAAACCCGCTTACCCAATAGAGAATAATCTCGGTAATAGTACCTCTCTACTCGGAAGCAAATATTCCGACTGAAACCCTGAATAAGCACTCCGACAGCTCCCAGCTCCAATCTGCCCGACGAAACCCTAATGTTAGCCTCTAAGAACTGCGTTAGACTCTTTCTGGCCCAGTGTTAGCCCAACGTCACTTTGTCTTGGCCTGCGTCAGCCTCTGGACGCACTGCGTCAGCCCTCTGGCCCTCTGCGTCACCCACGTTGGCCCTCTTAGGCACTACGCAGCCCCTGGTTGGCTCTGCGTGAACCCTTGGCTGCTTTTGCGTCCCTCTCTCTTGGCTACTGCGCTGATCCTCTCGGTGCTATCTCTCTCTCTCTGCTTCTGTATTCACTGCCCCTTAGCTGCAACTCGGATCACTCTCTCAACTTTCTCAGCAAACCCAGCCCCAGAAAGTCGAAATCTTGATCTCTTGATGTGTTCTTAAAGTGACCCTCAAGCCTCCTTTTATACTTTTCTCGTTGACAAATCAAGGGCCGAGATTAAGTCCCTAATCAATGGCTAAGATTAGATCTGGCTTGGTCCGTAACTTTTGGACCATTCTAACACAATTTTATATTAATTCACATTAATATTTATTTTCCCTAAGTTTAGACTTAGGGACTCCATTAAAAATATTAATTATTTTAATATCTCCCAAACTATTTAGAATCTGCCCAAACCCTTTCTAGGTATTGGAGATCTAATGTGCCTTAGCCTCTCCACCAATTTTCGTGGCTAGAGCACATTCGATGCTACCCCAAATCAACACTCCCTCTTAGCGAGGACTATGCTCTAGTAATACTCCTCACTGAGCATCACCCTGATCATCCGACATTGGTCCCTGTGCTGATGCTAGTCCTGCTGCCCAACATCCTCTGCACTGCTGCATTTTGTATTGCTACCATGGCCCTGCCACTGCCACTGCTGCGTCTGTACTGCAACTCCCTCTGCATCCGTGTTGTTGCCCATGGCCCTGCCACTGCCACTGCTGTATCTGCACTGCAACCCCCCTCATCATGCTGCCCATAGCACTACCACTGCTAACTACTACGCTACAACTCAGTTATTGAGAAGTAAGTAACTGATCTCCTAACTCTGACATCTTTGTCAGGCTAGAAACACTCTTGATGCGTAAACTCCCTCTATCGCTGACAAGTGCTCCCTCTCTAACTTCTGCGCTGCTGCAACAACTTTGTGCATCTCGCACCGCTGCACACCTCTCTGTGCCATCTTGCACTGGTGCAACACTCCCGTGCTTCTCGCACTGTTGCCTCATGCTGTCTTGGGAATCCAGCACTTTAGCGCCCTCTCTCGCTCTATCTACATGTGTCTCTACTGACATTCGCTAGTACTGCTACTCCTCTTCGGGGCTCCCGTAGCAAGGTCTAATCCAAGAGGCTGGGTACCTCGAGGATCCTGCCCCTCATCGCCTGTAGTCCGTCTGATTATAGCTCAATGTCTCCCCACTTATGTTCAAGTGGTGTGTGTGCACTCATGGCACATTCATCGTTTGTCTCCACTTCCTTCTCTGCCCTTGCTGGCGCTGACTTGGTCTCGGAGCCCTCTCCCTTGCTTTTCTTTCTTGGACAATGGGTCGCATAATGACCCAACTCCCAACAGTGGAAGCATTTAACCTTGGAGAGGTCCTTCTTCTTCCATTTCTCCTGCTTTCCCTTAGATGCTAAGGCAACATCCACCTCCTCCTCCTTCTTGATTATGATCCCCTTGTGGCTGCTTCCCACCTTGCTCAGCCTTCTGATCTCTTCTTGGCGAAGAGCAGCCCACATTTCCTCCCAATCTGGAAGGGTTGCCCTTCCCAGTATGCTCTGGACAAACACCTCCCAGTATTCTAACACTGCGTTTAGGGCTGTTCTCACCATCAATTCTGGATCCGGTGTTGCCCCTATGGAAGCCAGCTGATCCTGGATCTCCTTTAATTGACCGAGGAATGGGTCGATCTGTTTTCCCTTCTGCATTTGGTATGATCGCAGCTGATTTTCTAGTAACATCCTTCCCTGCACAAAAGTATGCTGGTACAATTTCTTTAGGGCCTCCCACATCTCATTTGTTGTTTCCTTTTCGACAATATGTGGTACTACATGGTCCTTGACCCCGTCAAGAATGATGCTCTTAGCGCTTGCCATTGCCTCCTCGTACGCGTCGATTAGTTGGGTCAACTGGGATAACTATCGTCCTTAAGGCGAAGTGCTTGACACAAGTCCTGTCTAGAATGGATAAGATTCCTATTTTTCAGACTACGAAGTTTGAGGCTCCGTCCAGTCTGTCCTGGTCTCTTACCCTATTCATTGCCATCTCGCTACTCCTCTACTTCCCTCCTGGAAGTTCTTGGTGTGACTCCCTCTGAGCCTCGATTTCCCTCTTGGAAACCCTTCTGCCAATGTCGAGATGCCCCCACTCCGATCGCTAGTGCAACTATACCACTGATCCAGATTTCTCTGCTAGAAATCCTCGGATGCAACTTCCTCCTCCTTGGCCTTGCCCTGTTAGGTACTGTTATGAATACAACACCCCACCAACTCCACTCTGCAACTTACCCACAACCTCCAAAACCCCAGCAAACTGAAGGTTAGAGCTCCTAGGCTCTGCGCAATCTCGGCACCGACAATTCAGCTTCCTCAACCAACTATGTCAGCCCTCCCAGCCTCTGTGTGGCTCTGCGTGAGCCTCTCTTTGCCTCCCTCAGCCTTTGCACTGCCTCGTCCTGGCTCAATCTTGATGACGTAGGCACTGCATCACCCCTTCCTTGCAGCGACTCTGCTAGGAACAACTTTTGTCACTTGGGACAACTGTTTTCTGTTGTTGCTGCTTTGCTCAACTGATGTCCTCAGTTCTCCTGTGATCTGCAACCACCCTCTGATACCATGTTGGAATTTCTAAGTCTAACCCGTTAGAAATTCTTCATGTACTTTCTGATTTATTTCTGCCTACTTGTTATGATTAATTAACAAGTTATTTACCATGTAAATACTGAAAATAAATACAGGTACATGCTCAACACATTATAGATCAACAACTGAAGGAAACAAAACAAGCACACAAGTGACACCGTTGTTTTTGGACCAATGTCCCCGGAAAAACCCAATGCGGGAAAACTGGTGCAACTATCTGAGGGTTGTATTATTATGCAGTTTCTAAATACAATCTGGGTGCCAAAACCCGCTTACTCAACAGAGAATAATCTTGGCAGTAGTACCTCTCCACTCGGAAGCAGATATTCCAACTGAAACCCCATATAAGCACTCCGACAACTACTCCCAACTCCAATCTGCCCCATGAAACCCTAGCGTCAGCCTCTAGGGACAACATCAGCCTCTTTCTGGCCCAATGTTAGCCCAACGTCACTTTGGCTTGGCCTGTATCAGCCTCTAGAGGCACTGGGTCAGCCCTCTGGCCCTCTGCGTCACCCACGCTGGCCCTCTGAGGCACTACACAGCTCCTGGCTAGCTCTGCGTGAACCCTTCGCTGCTTCTACGTCCCTCTCTCTCGGCTACTGCGCTGATCCCCTCGGTGCTATCTCTGCCTCTCTGCTTCTGTATTCACTGGCCCTCAGCTGCAACTCTGATCACTCTCTCAACTTTCTCAGCAAACCCAGCCCCAGAAAGTCGAACTCTTGATCGCTTGGTGTGTCCTCCAAGTGACCTTCAAGCCTCCTCTTATACTTTTCTCGTTGACAAATCAATAGCTGAGATTAAGTCCCTAATCAATGGCTAAGATTAGCTCTGGCTTGATCCATAACTTTTGGACCATTCTAATGCAGTTTTATATTAATTCACATTAATATTTTATTTTCCCTAAGTTTAGACTTAGGGACTCCATTAAAAATATTAATTATTTTAATATCTCCCAAACTATTTAGAATTTGCCTAAACCCTTTCCGGGTATTGGAGATCTCATGTGCCTTAGCCTCTCCACCAATTTTCGTGGCTAGAGCACATCCGATGCTACCCAAATCAACAGTTAGTTGGTCACGAATCTCCTTTAATTGACCGAGGAAGACATCTATTTGTTCTCCCTTCTGCATCTGGTATGACCTTAGTTGATTCTCTAGGAGCATCTTTCTCTGTACGGAAGTATGTTGGTACAATGTCTTCACAGTCTCCCACATCTCCTTTGTTGTTTCCCTCTTGGCAATATGTTGGACCACATGATCCTTGACCCCATCAAGGATGATGCACTTTGCCTTAGGCATTGCCTCCTCGTACCTTTCATTAGCTACCGGGTCAACTGGGATAGCCATTACTTTCAAGGCGAAGCCCTTGATACGATGTCTGTCTAGAATGCACAAGATCCTGGCCTTCCAGACCACAAAGTTGAACGCTCTGTCCAGCCTGTCCTAATCTCTCAACCCATTCACGACCATCTCTCTGCTCTTCTCTATCGACTCCTCCGAGTCTCTCTACTTCTCGCCTGGAAGTTCTCGGTTCAACTCCTGCTGAGTCTCTCTACTTCCCGTCTAGAAGTTCTTGGTTCGACTCCTTCGAGTCTCTCTACTTGTGTGGAAGTTCACTTTTGGACTCCCTCTGAGTCTCGATTTCCCTCCTGGAAATCCTTCTAACAACCGTCAAGTTGCCCTTCTCCGATTGTCTGTGCAACTGCAACACTGATTTGGATTCCTTGGCTAGAAATCCGCCTTTGCAGCAACTCCCTCTACCTTGGTTTTGCCCTGTTAGGTACTGTTATGACCACACTACCTCACTAGCTTCGCTCCCGAAAACTGCCCACAACTACCTTCGCCCCAGCAACTGAAGCATTGTGCCTCTTGGCTCTGCGCAACGCCGACACTGGCAAAACAACTCCCTCAGCCAACTGCGTCAACCCTCCTGGCCTCTGCATGGCTCTGTGTGAGCTTGTTTCTGCCCACCTCATCCTCTGCTTTGGCCTCTCTCAGGCCCAGACTGATGACGCAGTCCCTCTGCGTCAACCCTTCCTTTGTCGCTTTTTGCAAGGATCAGTTCTGTCACTCGGGACAACTGAATCTGCTGTAAATGCTCTGCTCAGCTGATGCCTTCAGCTTTCCTGTGATTTGCAACCATGCTCTGATACCATGTTGAATTTTCTATGTCTATCCATTAGAAAATTAATCTGTATTCAGCTAGTTTATTTTTTCTACTTGTAAATTTTGAACAAGTTATTTAAAACATTTAAATACTGAAATAAACACAATACAGTCACAACATCTACAGATCAGCAACTGAAAGAAAACAAACACACAAGTGACATTGTTATTTTTGGACAAATGTCCCCGGAAAAACCCAATGCGGGAAAACCGGTGCAACTGTTCTGAGGGTTTATTATTATGTAGTATTTCCTTGGGTACAACTGGGTGCCTAACCGGCTCACCCGACAGAGAAAAATAGACCGCAACAATACCTCTATATTCGGAAACAGGTATTCAGAAAACGTGTCCCACGAAACCCTCTCCGGCGACTCTGAAGCTAAGCGCTGGCCCTTCTGGCCTCTGCGTCAGCCTCCTGCTGACCTATGTCAGCCCTAGGACCCTCTGCGTCAGCTCTCTGAGGCACTGCGCAGCCTCTGGGACCCTCTGCGTCACTCCAACAGCGTCCATGTGGATGACGCAGTCCCTCTCGCCTCTGCGCTGTCTCTGCTGGGCTCTGCGTGGCCTGAACTGGCTACTGCTCTCTCTGTCCCTGCTTCTGCTCTGGTCTCTTAGTACTCTCTGCCTCTTTGTCCAATATTCACTGCCCCTCGCTGCTAATCACTGATTCACTTTTGCTTAGCAACCTCGCTCGAGCAAAATGAATGACTGATCACTCTGGTGTATTCTCCAACTGACCTTCAAGCGTCCTCTTATACTTTTCTCGTTGGTCCTTCAACGACCGAGATTAAATATCTAATCAACGACTCAGATTAGATTTGGCTTGATCTATGACTTTTGGAACCTTTTAACCCAATTTTGTATTAATACCCATTAATATTTTATTTTTCCTAAGTTTAGACTTAGGAACTCCATTAAAAATATTAATTATTTTAATATCTCCCAAACATGTTACAACCTGTCCAAACTATTTCTGGGTCTTGGAGATCTCATGTGCTTTAGCCTCTCCACCAATTTTCATGGCTAGAGCACATCCGATGCTACCCCAAATCAACAATTAATACTTGCTTCCTTACAATATGCAATCAACTCTTTAGAAGTGTATTCCCCACCATTGTCAGAGCTCAGAGTTTTTATCTTTCTTTCGGTTAGGGTTTCCACTTCAGCCCTAAACTCCTTGAACTTATCAAATGCTTCATCTTTAGTTTTGAGTAGGCAGAGCCATGTCTTCCTAGAATGGTCATCAATGAATGTCACATAGTAAAGATGACCTCCAAGTGATTTGTCAGACATGGGCCCACATACATCGGAATGGATGAGGTCTAATATATCTTTAGACCTAGTTTCACTATTATGAAATGGCTTTCTAGTATGTTTCCCCAAAGAGCATCCCTTGCACACTCCTTAATGAACTAACTTCATATTAGGAATACCATGAACCGGTTGACTAAGAGTAGGGAATAGCTCAATGGGACTTATTTCTGTATGAACCAAGGCTTGAGGAGGTGGTGCAATAACCCGATAAAGACTTATTCACGAACTCCAATAACCCTAGCTTTATCAATGCTAGCGTCTTTTCTCCAAACCAATACTTTTCCATCAACAAAAGCAATTATTTCCCCTTTATCTTCCAAACAAGAAATAGGAAGCAACTTTTTTTTCAAATTTGGAACATAAAGAATGTTGTTGAGATGCAACTTCAATCCATTATCCAGAGTCAACGATGTTGATCCCAGTGCTTTAACAACATAGCTTTTGTTGTCACCTAATTCCACTGCATGAGAGGATGGCTCCTTTGATAGTGTATGAAGTTGCTTACTTTCACCTGTCATGTGTCTCGATGCTCCACTATTAATGATCCATGCACTATCATCAATAAGAGAACCTATAAGGGCAACCAAGAATCCTTGACTCTTGACCTTGTTGACCAAGTAGTAGATGACCTTCTTGATCCAGCTTCTAGCAGTGTTGCAACCCATTCTTATGTAGTTCACCATAGAGGGAGAATCCATGCCAACAAAGTGATCTTTGACTCTTCTTGACCTTAGCTCTGATACCATGTTGGAAAATCAAAGTAATTATATTAGGGTTTGATTCTTCTTTCTTCATAATTACTTGTGAGAGTGTTGGCTTCTTTTACTTCTTTATTATCTTTATCTTTCATCAAGCAATTACCATATTATGTGTATATGAATATTACAAAGCAAGAGACACAAGATATAGGCACCATGCTAGGGAAAAACCCCCCTCGAGGGGAAAACCCAGTCAAGATAATTCTTCCTTTCAATAGTATTCTTTGAGACTCTTCACCCTAGACCAAGACTAGATTTTCCCTCCACACCAAGGCAGCCTCCCAAATCTTCGACCCCTTCCAAAAACTTCGACTAGGCAACAACTTCTAGCAACAACGAAATCTTAGGAGACTTCGATCTCCCAATCTAGACCACAAAACAGAGAGAGAGGCACCAAAAGTTCGATTTTCTTCCTCTCTATAGAATTCCCCAGACTCACACTTCTTTTGACCTCTGGCCAAAAGACTTCGCACTTCTCCAACTCTTCTTGAGATATCAAACTTGCTTGAGAGTTGATGCTCAAAATGAATTAGGGTCTTTAGGCCAACTTGATCTCTCTTAGGCAGACTTGATGTGGAGGGTACATAATTCATATTTGACTCAATACAAAACTTTTTTACATGATTCAAAAACCCAAGAAGGGTCTCTTTGAATGTATAATGACTCTATAAACTCAATATTAATCCTACGAGTCCACAATGGGGACTTTGACTAAGATAATGATGACCCAAGCATGAAACCAATGCTTTAATAAGTCATTGTTACAATAATAAAAATTCTTTTCTTTATTCTTTTGACAAGTACATTACTTAATGACTCAAGTACATCAATGAAGACCAAAAATAGTTACATTTTCTAACACGAACATGGCTCCCTCTGAACATTGGGAAAGTGATTTAGGACACGATCATCGAACTGTCAACAACCTGCTCTCATATTTGTCATTATGGGGTTCAACAACTCCTTTGGACCAAGTTCCAAGGCAACGACCTATATCATCAAATCTGTCACCCATACTTCATATAGCAGGATCATGTATTATCTTTGGAGATATCATGTCATCATCAACATCATGGCCTTTCATCCTCATCAAAGTCTTCTGCGAAATCATCAATATCATGTCTCGACCATTGATCTAGTCCTGCATATGAACTCATTATGCTGCAACTAAACCAACAGGCTCCTCAAAGACCGCTCCAAAACATATAGAGTAGATAGCGATGGTGATATCATCATGGTCATTCTTCCTAGAAGAAATCACTCCATGAAATCACATATAAGTGATCCTCATACAATACCATTTAGCTTGCAACATAATATCAATGTCAGCTGGATGACTGCCAAGTACATACATCAGAATTTATACAATGAAATGTTCAAAATATCACATGCTATGAACCATGGTGCAATGCATTATATCAGTGGAACTACATGCCCTACTCTATTTGTACAAAGTATTGATGAGATGGAGTATCATCAGAGGAACAGATTCCTAGGATCTTCTTCTTTCGTCTTCTTCTTCTTATGTTCCTTAACATCTTCTGCTGCATGGGTTCCATCTTTTCACTTTTACCTTTCCTCAGATTGGATTCTTTCATCAACTTCGGGCAATTTTTCCTGTAGTGTCCCAACTCGTTACATTCAAAGCACCTTACATTTGCAATGTTTTGCTTCTTCTTTAGATGTCAAGACCTTCCAAACTTTCCTTTGCTCAACATGTTCATCCTTGCTACATTTGCCTGAGATTTGTCGGGAGGATCAGTTTCCTCCTTGGCCTTCAAACGAGATTCTTCCATTACACATTGAGACCATAGCTCATAAAAACTAGATGTCTTCTTTCTCATGTAGATGTTGGACACAAATGAGCTCCATTCTTGAGGCAGAGCATTGAGGATAACTATCATCATTTCTGCATTGAAGATCATCTCGCCAAGGGCTTGCAATTGATCTCTCAACTGAGATATCTTGATTAGATATGTTGCAATGTCTTCTTCAAACGTAATCCTGATCTTGTACAACCTGCTCCTCAAGGCTATTTTCTGTCCCGAAGTGCCAACATAATACAATTTGTTCAACCTGTCATATATCTCCTTGGCCTTGTTCAACTCTGCCACAAACAGAATGAGATGATCCTTGATGGATTCAATTAGTATCCTTAGGGCTCTTATCTCACTTGTGTAGAACACTCATCCTTGTTCTTCTTGTTTGGTTCTGTCACCTTTCCCTGAACAATGTTGAAGACATCATTCTATATCAAGATGAGGTCTATCCTCTTCTTCCACCGTTGGTAGTTAGAGGTGTCCTCTAGTTTATTGTTCTCCTTGCAAAACACGGACATGGTGAATGCTGGAGATTCCCCTGGAAGTTTTTCTTTCTGAGATATGACTCCCTCTAGACGGATGTTTTCCTCACTGTCAATAGATTGCTGCTCTTCCTTTGAAGCCACCCTAAAATGTATAGGCCACACATGAATGTGTGCTACATGTATGCCAATTATAAACGTACAAATATCTTTGCACTAGATCACTGTCACACTTAATATCTTCCTGTAGCTTGCCTTTCCAACGCGACCAAAATCGATATATTGTTTACTGAAGTCTACACCCTAGGGTTAGGGTTTCTCAAACTAGGATTCCAACAAAGATTCTCAACACCTTTTTCAGAGCAATTCTTTTTACTAATGCCACTGTTAATTTGAGAAACACATGTACCTTTTTCTAATTGAAGGTCGGCTTCACCAACTGATGTAATTCTCGTTGTATATATATATATATATATATATATATATCTCTGTGTGTGTGTGTGTTAGCCTCATTATTGTAGGATGCACATGACATGAATCGCAGAGGTTGATCTTTCTTCCATAGATCAACAAACTCAATCTTCTAGCTAGAAGTATCTTCAAAAATAGGCCTTTAGTGCCTTTGCACAAGTAGGTCTTCCATATTTCTAGGATAGATGCACAACTCCTTTTGATGAGAGTG
Source organism: Pinus taeda (assembly GCA_000404065.3). Classification (NCBI taxonomy): domain Eukaryota; kingdom Viridiplantae; phylum Streptophyta; class Pinopsida; order Pinales; family Pinaceae; genus Pinus; species Pinus taeda. The sequence goes on along the minus strand of APFE031755905.1, from coordinate 99,246 downwards.
CAGTCCTATAAGAGGTCTCCACTCCTACCTTCAAGATGACTGTAACCTCCGATTCAGATCCTTCAAGTGAGAATCGTGCTCAGGGCTTCGTATGCACAGAGGTAGGGTATATATATACATTGTTCTTCAAAGAAACTTCAGAACTTCGACAAACTCGATGTAGCCTTGACTGTGGAGTTATGCTCAATATAGCTCTTCAACAAACTCGATTTCGTATCTCTTCTTATAATTACAAGAATTTTGATACCCTAGCAAATATGACTCATGCACAAATTCAATCTTTGTGATGACACCTTCCTTTTGTGAAAATTTTATCTATTGCAGCTATTGGAAATTATTCTTCTAACTCAAAATTTAATTATGCAGTTTATTTGCTATGACAAATAACGAATAAAATCACAACTGCAATTTTCACCATAAAAACGCTGTGGAAAATAAAACACTGGAAACTGAGAAATTCTAACACACATAATAATAGTTATTTTTCAAATATAATTAATTATTTTAGGTAATATTATTATAAAAATTGATAATTAATTTATAATATTGAAATTAATATATTCAATTATTTTCAACCAAATTTATATTGAATAGGTCAACCCCTATCAAATGGTTTTATATAAATTAATTATTCTTAATATTATTATATAAATTGATTTATTGTATCGAAATAACAACTAGTTTTCAACCAAATTTATATTAAATAGGTCAACCCTAACAAATAATATTATATAAAGTAATTATTTTTAGATAATATTATTATATAAATTGATAAATAATTTATAATAGCGAAATAAAATATTTAATTATTACATGACAACTAGTTTCTAACAAAATATTAAATAATTTAACAAACATCTCTTTATCACGTATCCTTAAATAATTTTTTCTTTCTTCAGTAATGATTTCACCAACGGCTAACTCTGAACAATGATGCCTCCCCGCTATTTATTCGTTAGATTGATTGATTTCTCACCTTGTCTTGAGGATGAACCACATTAGTTGGTTCGAAACGTCGACCCAATCCTAACAATGTGATTAATCCGAAAGACTGATTTCTATATTTTTGGACAATTGTCCTGTTGACCACTGGAGTGGCACCTGATGATTATATGAAGACTCCATGCCCAAGGATGATCCAGAGGACACTTGTACCATCAAATATCATCAATCAACAAAGTTTTTTAACTCTACTTCTATTTTCTCATCATCTTTCTTGTACCCAGATTCCACACCTTACTGGGAATTGTAATAAGTGATACTAGTAATGATGAGTTTTGAGTATGTAACAGGCCTAGGATGTTGAGACTCGATCAACAAATGAGTACACCTTGGAGTGTTTTTTTATTTGGTTAATTATCCTTTATTTTTCAGAGGCAGATAATTTTCTGGGTTTTTTCACTCACTTTTTACCCCAACACTGAGGTGACGGTTTGAAGGTTGAGCTCCTAACACATCTTAGTGTCTAGAGTCTGTATATTACCATACTAGATCACACAAAAAAATTTCGTGGAATTTGGTTAGGTCTAGGTAGTCATTTTTTAATTTTTAAGATTTCCCGCAGGTCAAAAATTGCAAATAAAATTGTACTTGTAATGTAATAAGTGATGTCTAGAGAAGTTGTATGGGGTATGAGTAATGAAATTTACACCTCTCACTCTCAAATTTCTACTATGACACACTTTGATGGGTTAAAAATGTGTTTTGAACCCTCAAAGCCCACTTTTCCTAAGTTTAGTGGAAAACCTAGCAATTAATTAAGCCAGAAATTAAATAAATGGAGAAAAAAAATCCACACATGCTAAACGTTGTGGAAAATTATGGGGGAGTTAAAGTGAAGTCCCAAGGTGATGTGGACTCCTAAAATCAAGGAAATGACACGTGCTCAAATAAAATCGAAATTTTGGCATTAAATGAGAAAGCTGTTTACTTGGAAATTCGAATTTGTGAAGTTAATGCACATTTGGGAGGATTTGTGAGAATATTGGTGGAGATTTTTGTGGGAAATTGTTTCCACATGGGTTACCACCCATATACTCTTGTCATTCCATCATAAAATTCGAATTTGGCACATAAGGGAAGAAGAAAATGATGCCCATTTGCCAAAATTTGATTTCTACACTTGACATTGGAGCTCCATTCAGCAAATTCGAAGTTCTCTTTGGGATTGTCACCTCATGCCGCTTGTTTAATCACTTCTACATTGGGATTGGCTCCAATGGCATTTGTCATTGTCATTCTTCATTGTGATTTGCTCCTAACTCTCTATATAATAGAGCCACGGGTTCTCACATTTTATCAGGTAATACGATCTATTGTGCTTGAGGAGACTCTGCGGGATTGTATTCACTACTTGCAATATAATACAACAGTGTTTGAGGTAAAGCGTGATGGTGTTCTTCTCCTTGCATGTGTGGTAAATTCTTGACTTGTTGTTATGCTTCTATTTATTTCCTTATGTCATTATTTCTTTCATACTTGTTTTAAGTTATGGTAGTATGCAACTATCTCATATTAGCATAAAAATTAATTATTTGCTTTAGGAAAAGAAATCTTCTAGTGGATAATAAATGTATCTCTAGGAATTCTTTCCATTACACTTTTTTAATTTCATGTCGATTTAATGATTTGTGGTGAAGTTTTGTAGATGAATCATTATTTGGTCAAGTTTTTCAAGCGTGGGGAAATTCTTGGAGGAATCAACCCATTTTTGTAAAATATTCAAGGAGAACTCGCATGTTTTGAATTCCAAAGTCTCATCTATATCTTATTTGTGTCTTGTGGGGATTCTTTCAAGTTTCTTAAAGCTTTTATTTCTTGCATCAAAATATCAAACTTGGAAAAATTTATTTTTTACGTATTGTACTTCGTTTATCAATATCTGGCTATTTTAAAGAGTTAAGTCATGGCTAGTCAAAGAGGAGAGTTTGCTCATACTCTTTGGCCTAGCCTCTTGTAGACTATTTTTGTAACATACTTTGTTGTCATCTTGGTCTAACATTTGAGTTGTTTTTGTATCCTTTTGAGCAAGATAGTTTCCATGCTTTGATTTGTTGACTTATTCATCTTGAAGACATTTATAATATCTTGTGCTAACAATTTAGTGTTTCACTTTTCAGGGTTATTTTGGCTTTCCATTTGAAAGCATTTCACTTAATTTTAAGAAAAATACATTCTCATTTCTTAAAGAGCAAATACTTTGAAGGCACTGGTTGTTTATATATTTCATGCTTATCTTATGATGATTATTGCTCATATAAGTTTTTGCTTATAAATCTTAGTGAAATAATTTGTTTAACTCTAACAATTCTCCTAGAAACTCACAATTTTCTTAACTTAACTTTTCATTAGGGACCACCCCCCTTAGCTAACCTAGGAAATAGCTTGAACGATGAGAGAGGGGATTTAGTGTGATAGCCCCTTCTCTTAGTTCCCTGCCACCAACCACAGCGTGTGGTGTTGAAGGCTTTTCTCACTGACTTTTAGGTAGGTGTAGGTAGTAGGGTCAACATCTTTGGTGCTGTTGTCAGGGACAAGTCTTCCTGTACTTGGGAAATACAACTAACTTTTGGTTTTTGCATGTCGGATTTCAGAGTTAGATTCTTGTTCAAGTGGCGACTACACTTATTTCATTTTCTGCAAGGATTTCTGCTTGAAGCTTGCTTCTTGTAGTTTCTTGCTAATCTTGGACAAAAGCCTCTCTCTGGTATCCATTTTGTCTTTTAGGGTCAAGTGAGCATGACATCATGAATGATTTGTTCACCCCTTCTAATTTTACTAACATTTCAAGCTATCCGAATTTCATTCCAAATGAAGCCGGTGAGGCTATTGAAGAGTTGCCTAGTTTTCTAGATGACATTGCCATCAGTATTGAAACTCACCTTAGGAATTTGCACCTTTGTGTGAGCAAATGGTGCCATGATATTAACCATGAGGATGTTAAAATGAGACTTTTCATCTTTTCATTAGATGGAAATGCAATGGATTGGTTCATAGAATTACCTGCTAACAGTTTTGATTCTCTAGAATCAATCATTGATGCCTTTGAAGAAAAATATGGAGATGAAAGAAAGATCAAAGCAAAAGTAAATGAGAATGATAAAGATCTCATCAAGGGGTTGACTCAAATGATTAAGGATATGCAATTCAACCAAGTTCAACTCATTAAGACCATGGAGGTAAATCATGCACAAACAATAATGTCCATGGAAGTCAATCATTCTAATCAGATGACCTGTATTCGAAACAGGTTGCTCACCATGGAAGAAAAACAAGTGCAATTAATCAACACCATGGAAACAAATCATGCCAAGGAAATAAGTGTTATGAAAGCTAGTCAAGTCACTTTTTAGAATAGGTTGGATGAAATGGAAAGATTACAGGTACAAAAATTCCAACTTAGGTTAAATGACGAATGAGAAGAGAACAAATAAACAAATCATAAGCCTCATGGTCCACTGAAGCAATCTTCATCTCATTATGAGGAGGTCATTTACTCCATTGAAAAATGGCTAATTGATGGAGACTTGGATAGCAAGGAAACTAAGGAGAATCGGGCTTATACTTATAAGATTGATCCATCACCCATGTCAGAGCATAAGCAAAATGGACAAAGGAAAGTCAAAGAAGTCTTGGATACTTCGAATTTTCCATCAGATCATCTTCAAAATCGGACAGAAAGGTCTACTTTGATCACCTCAACATCAACATCACAATCTATTAAGAAGAAAAGAAAAAAGCGGAAAGGATTTGGTAAATCTGATGGCCATGTACAACACAGTGTCGGGATTGATCAAAGTCCTCAAATATTCAGAATTGGATAGGGCACATCAGAATGGATCTGCCTAAAAGTAAACAGGTTCTCAACATGAACTTCATTAAGGACATCTAATGCTATGGGGCATCTTTCTGTATCATATTTCTAACCTTATCCCTCGTCATTTTATTTTATGAATAAATTGTCATTTATGCTTTTAGAATAAATTTCCATTGCTTCATTTATGTACTTGATGATATTTTTGAATGGATACTGCTAATATATGTCTTTTTTTGGTGGATGCAGATTCGAGGTTCTTGCACACTATCACTTCATATCTAGCATGCATCCACATATGGAGCCAAATGTTGACCAATGGAATGGCACCTGATGATCATATGAAGACTCCATGCCCAAGGATGATCTAGAGGACACTTGTACCATTAGATATCATCAGTCAACAGAGTTTTTTTAACTCTACTTCTATTTTCTCATAATCTTTTTTGTACCCAGATAACACACCCTGCGGGGAATTGTAATAAGTGATACTAGTAATGATGATTTTTGAGTATGTAACGGGCCTAGGATGTTGGAACTCGATCAACAAATGAGTACACCTTGGAGTGTTTTTTTAATCTGGTTAATTATCTTTTCTTTTTCAGAGGCGGATAATTTTCTAGGTTTTTCACTCACTTTTTTCCCCAAAGCCGGGGTGACAGTTTGAAGGTTGAGCCCCTAACACATCTTAGTGTCTAGAGTCGATGTATATTATCATACTAGATCACACAAAAAATTTCATGGAATTTGGTTAGGTCTAGGTAGTCCATTTTTAATTTTTTAGATTTCTCGCAGGTAAAAAATTGCAAATAAAATTGTACTTGTAATGTAATAAGTGATGTTTAGAGAAGCTGTGTGGGTATGAGTAATGAAATTTACACCTCTCACCCTCAACTTTCTACTAAGACGCACTTTGATGGGTTAAAAATGTGTTTTGAACCCTCAAAACCCACTTTTCCTAAGTTTAGTGGGAAATTTGACAATTAATGAAGAGAGAAATTAAATAAATGAAGAAAAATAAATATCCACACATGCTAAATGTTGTGGAAATGAGGTGGAAAATTATGGGGGAGTTAAAGTGAAGTCCCAAGGTGATGTGGACTCCTAAAATCAAGTAAAGGACGTGCTCAAATAAAATCGAATTTCTGGCATTAAATGAGAAAGTTGTTTACTTGGAAATTCGAATTTGTGAAGTTAATGCACATTTGGGAGGATTTGGGAGAATATTTGGTGGAAATGTTTGTGGAAAATTGTCTCCACATGGGTTACCACCCATATACACTTGTCATTCCATCATAAAATTCGAATATGGCACATAAGGGAAGAAGAAAATGATGTCCACTTGCTAGAATTCGATTTTTACACTTGGCATTGGAGCTCCATTCAACAAATTTGAATTTTTTTTTTGGGATTGTCACTTCATGCCACTTGTTTAATCACTTCTATATTGGGATTGGTTCCAATGGCATTTGTCATTGTCATTCTTCATTGGGATTTGCTCCCAACTCTCTATATAATAGAGCTACGGGTTCTCACATTGTATCAGGTAATACGATCTATTGTGCTTGAGGAGACTCTGCGGGATTGCATTCACTACTTGCAATATAATACAATAGTCTTTGGGGTAAAACGTGATGGTGTTCTTCTCCTTGCATGTGTGGTAAATTCTTGACGACTTGTTATGTTTATATTTATTTCCTCATGTCATTATTTCTTTTATGTTTGTTTCAAGTTATGTTTGTATGCAACTATCTCATATTAGCATAAGAATTAATTATTTGCTTTAGGAAAATAAATCTTTTAGTGGATAATAAATGTATCTCTAGGAATTCTTTCCACTGCACTTATTTAATTTCATGTCAATTTAATGTTTTATGGTGAAGTTTTGTATATGAATCATTATTTGGTCAAGCTTTTCAAGCGCGATGGGAAATTCTCGGAGGAAACAACCCATTTTTGAAAAATATTCAAGGAGAACCCGCATGTTTTGAATTCCAAAGTTTCATCTATATCTTATTTGTATCTTGCAAGGATTTTTTCAAGTTTCTTAAAGCTTTTATTTCTTGCATCAAAATATCAAACTTGGAAAAAATTATTTTTTTACGTATTGTACTTCATTTTTTAATATCTGACTATTTCAAAGAGTTAAGTCATGGCTAGTCAAAGAGGAGAGTTTGCTCATACTCTTTGGCTTAGCCTCTTGTAGACTATTTTTGTAACATACTTTGTTGTCATCTTGGTCTAACATTTGAGTTGTTTTTGTATCCTTTTGAGCAAGATAGTTTCCATGCTTTGATTTGTAGACTTATTCATCTTGAAAGCATTTATAATATCTTGTGCTAACAATTTAGTGTTTCACTTTTCAGGGTTATTTTGGCTTTTCATTTGAAAGCATTTCACTTCATTTTAAGCAAAATACATTCTCATTTCTTAAAAAGCAAATACTTTGAAGGCACTGGTTGTTTATATATTTCATGCTTATCTTATGATGATTATTGCTCATATAGTTTTTGCTTATAAATCCTAGTGAAATAATTTGTTTAACTCTAACAAGTCTCCTAAAAATCCACATCTTTTTAACCTAACTTTTCATTAGGGACCACCCCTCTTCGCTAACCTAGGAGATAGCTTGAACGAAGAGAGGGGATTTAGTGTGACAACCCCTTCTCTTAGTTCCATGCCACCAACCACAACTTGTGGTGTTGAAGACTTTTCTCATTGACTTATAGGTAGGTGTAGGCGGCAAGGTCAACATGTCCCTGGAAAAACCCAACTTGGGAAAACTAGTGCAGTAGATGAGGGTTTTATTATCAATCTTCAACAACAATTATGAGTACAATAATTTAGATGCCAAGTTGGCAATCTAATCTGAGGAAAATGTTGAAATTTCTAAGTTTAACTGTTAGAAATTATTCCTGCACTATCTGGTTTATTTATCCTACTTGTTTTATTATTTAACAAGTTATTTAACCATATAAATATTAAAAATAAACACAAATGTAGTCTCAACCATCTACAGATCATCAACTGAAAATAACAGACAAACAAGCAAGGGGCACCATTATTTTTGGACAATCGTCCCCAAAAATACCCAACTTGGGAAAACCGGTGCAATAGTTTTGAGGGTTTAATTATTAAGCAACTTTCTTGAGTACAACTAGGGTGCCAAACTGACTCACCCAACAGAGAAATCAATCTGGCAGTAATACCTCTCTTCGGAAGCAGATATTCAGTAAGTTTGCTCCACTAAAATCTCTCTGACACTTCTTTGAATCTCTGCGTCAGCCGTCTTGGCCTCTGCATAACTCAGAAGCCCCTTGCGTCAGCCTTCTGCTGCTCTGCGCTGGCTCTCTGGCCTTTTGTGTCACCCACGTAGGCGCTGCTAGCCTCTGCGTGGCTCCTGCTGGGTCTGCGTAGCCTCCTTTGCCTTTGCGCTGGTCCTTCGACACTATCTCTGCCTCTCTGCTATGCACTTACTGCCCCTCGTTGCAACTCAAATCACTTGTTCGAATTTTCTCAGCGAACCCTGCTCTAGAAAATTGAACTGACTGATTAATCTTGGTGCATCTCCAATTGACCCTCAAGCCTCCTCTTATACTTTTTCTGTTAAGTCTTCAATGGCCTAGATTAAATCTCTAATCAACGACTAAGATTAGATTTGGCTTGATCCATGTCTTTTAAAACATTCTCACCCAATTTTATATTAATACCCATTAATATTTTTATTTTCCTAAGTTTAGACTTATGAACCCATGAAAAATATTAGCTATTTTAATATCTCTCTAACTGGGTGAAATTTCCCCAAACCATTTCTGAGTCTTGGAGATCTCATGTGCTTTAGTGTCTCCACCAATTTTCATGGCCAGAGCACATTCAATGCTACCCTAAATAAACACTTCCTCTTAGCGAGGAATGCGCTGTAGTAATGCTCCACCACTGAACATCACCCTGATCATCCGCACCAGTACTTGTGCTGATGTTTGGCTTGCTGCCCAACATCCTCTGTAGTGCTGCCTCTTGTACTGCTGCCGATGGCTCTGCCACTGCCACTGCTACATCTGTACTGCAACTCCCTCTTTATTTGTGTTGCTGCTGGTCCTTCCTCCCAACATTGCATTCGCATTGCAACTCTCTCTCATCATGTTGCCCATAGCACTACCATTGCTACTGCTGCACTGCAACTCAGTTATTGAGAAGTAAGTAACTGATCTACCCAACTAACATCCTTGTCAAGCTAGAAGCCCTCCTGATGCTGAAGCTCCCTCTGCTGCTATCCTGTGCTCCTTCTGCTGCATCTGCATTGCTGCAACATCTTTGTGCCTCTCGCACTGCTGCAAACACCTTTGTGACTTTCTGCACTATTGCAACCTCCTCTGTGCCTCTCGCACTGCTGCAACCCTCACTGCGTTGCTACAGATCCCTGCACTCTAGCACTGTTCTGTCGCTCCATCTGCATATTGCTTCTACCAACATCCGTCATCTTGTTACCGTCATTTGGGGCTCCCATAGCTAGATATGATCCAAGAGTTTGGGTACCTCAAGGATCTTTCCCCTCATCTTTTGTAGTTCTCCTGACTACAACTTGATGTCACCCCACCTCTTCTCTAGAGGTGCATGAGCACTCATGGCACAATCGTCATCCGTTTAGAATTCTTTCTCCGCCTTTGCTGGAGCTGCCTTGGAGTCATAAGCCTCTCCCTTATTCTCCTTCCTAGGACGCTTGGTTGCATAAGGACCCATCTCCCTTATTCTTCTTCCTGGGACACTTGGTTGCATAATGACCCATCTCTCCACATTGGAAGTGATTTATCTTGGAGACGTCCTTCTTCTTTCTCTTCCCCTGCTGTCTCGCAGATGCCAGAGCCACATCCTCCTCCTCTTTCTTGATTTGACCTCCTTTGCTGCTACTTCCCACCTTGGTCAAACATCTGATCTCTTCTTTATGAAGAGCTGCCCACATTTCTTCCCGTCTTGGAAGATTAGCGCTGCCCAAAATGCTTTGGACAAATGTCTCCAACTCCTTGGAGATTGTATTTAGGGCGGTCCTCACCATGAACTCTTGATCTGGCGTGGCCCCTATGGAAGTAAGCTGGTCCTGAATCTCTTGCAACCTGCTGAGGTATAGATCTATCTACTCCCCCTTTTGCATCTGATACGACTGCAGCTGATTCTCCAGTAGCATCTTCCTCTGCACGGAAGTCTCTTGATACAATGTCGTCAAGGTATCCCACATCTCCTTTCCGTATTCTTCTGGACAATATGTTGAACTACATGATCCTTGACCCCATCAAGGATTATGTATTTTGCCTTGGCCATTGCATCCTCATACCTTCCATTATTATCTGGGTTGACTAGGATAGTCATGGTTCTCAAGGCGAAGTCCTTGATGCGATGTCTATCCAGAACAGACAGGATCTTGGCCTTCTAGATGACAAAGTTGGATGCCCTGTCCAACCTGTCCTGATCCCTCAGTCCGTTCATTGCCATCTCCGGGCTTCTCCTCGAATCCCTCTGAGTCTCCACTTCCCTCCTGGAAGTTCTCTCTTAGACTCCCTCTGAGTCTCGATTTCCCTCCTGGAAATCCTCTTGCAACTGTTGAACCGCTCCTCTCCGATCTCCTTTGCTCTTGCAACACTGATTTGGATTTCTTGGCTAGAAATCCGCCTAGGTAGCGACTTCCTCTACCTTGGTTCTGTCTCGTTAGGTACTGTTTTGCTTCGACAACAACAACACCCCACCAACTTCACAATCCACAATCTGCTCACAGCTCCCTATGCCCCAACAACTGAAGAAACTGAGCCTCTTAGCTCTGCGCAATCCCAACAAGGCTGAATCGCTCCTTTGGTCAACTGCGTTACTCCTACCTGGATGAGTAGGATGACGTGGCTCTTCGTGAGCCCCTTCTGCCTCTCTCTGCCTCTGTGCTACCCTTCTCTTTGGCTCGAAATGATGATGCAGACCCTCTGTGTCACTCCTCCACTGTTGCTTTTTGCTTAGGAACAACTTCCGTCTCTCGGGACAGCTGTTTCTGCTGCAAATTCTCTGATTTAGCTGGTACCTTAAGCTCTCCTGTAATTTGCAACGCTCTGATAACATGTTGAAATTTCTAAGTTTAACCAATGTTTTAAAACTTCAACTCCGGTTTGGAAACGACCAAGGGTTGGCTCCGACTCGGTATCGACTCGGTCGGTTTGATTTCAATGACTCAGTTGTTGTAAAAAATACATTATATATTTATTTTTTCATAAAAACATAATTTTAAAGATTTTCATTTATGTTTCCAAACACAAAGCTTTAGAATATAGAGAGAAGACAACATATGATCAAAGTAGGCTCATGAATATATCCATTATATCAAAATGGCCCCCAATGCACTGTCCAATACAAAGTTCATACTTAGCCACCGATGCTAGGATTCTTTTCCGCCTCAGCTTAAGGACAATCACTAGACTACAACAACAATAATACCAATTCTCTGCCCCTAATGACGTCTCAAAACCCTTGACTTAATTCAAGCTCCAGAACAATCAGAGGTAAATATGTATTTATTAGTCCATTGCCAGAATGTTTGTCTTTTTAAAAACATTGTATGGCTCAATGGATTGTTTCAGTTTTCTAATTCATGCGACTAAGATAACCATACTTCAGCCTTGTAATTTTCAAAACTTTCTCACAAGATTACTTTAGGGCTATAAATATGAAATAAACAACAACCCAACCATTGATATGTAGGAGGCAGAACAACTTTTGACAAATGTGCTTCAAGATTTTTGTCAAAGAGCCGAGTCGATCGAGTTGTTACCGAGTCGGTCGAGTCATTACCAAGTCGGCTTAGTCATTACCGAGTCGGAGTCGACTCGGCTGCTTTTTAAAACAATGAGTTTAACCCCTTAGAAATTCTTCCTGCACTATCTGGTTTATTTCACCTACTTGTTTTGTTCTTTAATAAGTTATTTAACCATATAAATACTGAAAATGAACACAAATGCAGTCTCAACCATCTACATATCATGAACTGAAAATAACAGACAAACACACAAGAGACACCATTATTTTTGGACAATCGTCCCTGGAAAAACCCAACTTGGGAAAATCGGTGCAACAGTCTTGAGGGTTTTATTATTAAACAACTTTCTTTAGTACAACTAGGGTGCCAAACTGGCTCACCCAACAGAGAAATCAATGTGGCAGTAATACCTCTCTTCGAAAGTAGATATTTAGTAAGTTTGCTCCACGAAAATCTCTCCTACGCTTCTCTGAAGCTCTGTGTCAGCCCTTTTGGTCTCTGCGTCATTCAGAAGTCCCTTGCATTAGTGTTCTGCTGCTCTGCACTGGCTCTTTGGCCTTCTGCGTCAACCACGTAGGCCTTGCTAGCCTTTGCGCAGTCTCTCTGGCCTCTGCGTGGCTCCTGCTGGCTCTATGTAGCCTCCTCTGCCTCTGCGATGGTCCTTAGACACTATCTTTGTTATGTACTCACTGCCACTCGCTGCAACTCATATCACTTGTTTAAATTTTCTCAGCAAACCCTGCTCCAGAAAATCGAACTAACTGATCAATCTTGGTGTATCTCCAACTGACCCTTAAGCCTCCTCTTATACTTTTTCTGTTGAGTCTTCAACGACTGAGATTAAATCTAGCTTGATCCATGTCTTTTAGAACATTCTCACCCAGTTTTATATTAATACCCATTAATATTTTTATCTTGCTGAGTTTAGACTTAGGAACCCATTAAAAATATTAATTATTTTAATACCTCTCTAACAGGGTGGAATTTCCCCAAACCATTTATGGGTCTTGGAGATCTCATGTACTTTAGCCTCTCCACCAATTTTCATGGCTAGAGCACATCCGATGCTATCCCAAATCAACAGAAAATACTGGCAAAAATATTGTGAGAATTTTCTCTCACCCCATAGCAATTTTTGTTTTCGAAATCGCTTCCCCAACCTTTGTGATGAACTCCCTGCGTCACCCTCTGCGCAAAGCTTACGTTGGCCCTCTAGATATTTCAGCTTTCATTTGTTTGCCTCTTCCAGGAACTGGAAATCTTCCTGAATGTTGTTGCTCTCCTCTTCCATCTGCTACTCACCCTCTGGTTCTATCTTCTCTGCTGAGCTGCTGCTACTGAGAAAATCAAATTGCCTTGGCAACTGAGTATCTGCTCTAGATGATTTCTCCATGACCACATCGACTTCTTATAATCCACAATTGAAGCACCAACGACCAAGATTAAAACTTAATCAATGGCTAGGATCATCTCTGGATTGATCCCTGTGAGTTTCTAAATAATTCTCACCTTATCTCAATTAATATTGATTAATTAAGCATATTCCCTAAGTTTAGACGCGTGAAATATTTAGAAAACCTGTTAATAATCTAATTGAGACACTTCTAGGCTGAATTTCCAAAAATGATTTCTGAGTTTTGGAGATCTCATGTATTGTTTCCTCCACAAAATTTCAAGGCTAGAACACATCTGATGTAACAAAAAATTAATGCTCCCTTTTAGCAAGGAATGTGTTCTAGTGCTACTGCACACCCTGTTTCTGCATCATCTCCTGTCACGCTACTGATGTCTGGCCATCTGTCCACCAACCACTGCACAAATCTGATATACGTTGCATCTGTGATGTTGTTGACATTGCCATACTGTTTCCAACACTGCATCTGCACCAATGTTGTGAACATTGCGATTGAGATTAAATCGGTGAGGGTCCGAAATTGGAAAAAATTGGCAAATACAAAAATATTCATTTTTTTCAATTTTTTTAATATCTAAAACATCCACAAAATAAAATAAATGCATTGACACATATATATGAAAAAAGAACTAATATATAAGATGTGTAAAGTCTAGTGCTACATCACACATAACAATGAATCATGTCCTAAATACGAAGTCCTGAGTCCCAACTCAACCTCAAAATATCAACAAAAAATATAATAATGTATCTCATATCACGAGTCATAATGTCATATACAATGAAATGAACCAAATAACTAATACTATTGATTTCCTTTGCCCCTCTTGCGAGAAAATGTAACAACTTTCCCTTTAGATGAAGAAGGCAGTGGGGCTGGATGTGGACTCTGTTCTGCTCTAGAAGCTGAAGAACTAGGAGGTATAGGAGGTAGACCACGTCCTCTATTGGTGACAGGGGTAGGTGGTGTCACCTCCTCCTCCTCCTCTAGCCAATCCATTACCTCCTGCTCTAACCAATCAGGGGCCGACTCCATGATAGGCCTCTTGGCCTCAACCCTCCATGCAACAGTGGTGTCAATTCCATCAAATGAGATGGCCTCCACATTAGGTGTCCTCTCAAATGCCTCACCCACAATCAAAGATTGTAGTAGACGTAGACCATGTCATTAAGTCGTTCAGACTCCAACTTGTACAAGGGTCATAAATAAATAAATAATAATAATTATAAAATATAACTATTTAATGAATTCAAAAAATTAATTGGAAATTTGGAATATTTTAACTTGTTGTGCTTCATGGTGTGTATTTTTTCAAATACACTCTAGTTGCGCTCGCATCCCAAGGAGCTACATGTTTGGCTGAGCACTTGAATGGCAAGTCTTCAGAGATTTGGTACTCTGCTACCATAACTTTTCCACCATGCATCTACAACAAATAAGATAAACATAAGAAAAAAATGAAATTTGAAAGTTGAAGCAAAGTACGAGCTTAAAGAGACAATGAAATTTGAAACAAACTAAGGCTTACCTAGCATTTTAGTCTTCCTTTCCACAACAACCATGTCAAAGCTAAATGTGCCACTTGCCATCCTGTATATCTCCCTTTCTTTGGATATTTCTGCACGTTCTGCTGGAGATGACACCATTCTCTGAACACAAGTGAAAAATCCATCCATGACCTCAGCATCAAATAAGAAACCACAGGAGTAAGAAAATGCGGGGTTCAGGTAGATCCCTGCAGCATGAATGGGACAATGGAGTGTATTGTTCCATCGTTCATCAATCACTTCCCATAGGAGTTGTTTCTCAAACCCCTCATCCCTCTTATCATCATAGTAGCTCCAATGGATTTTTTGGCCCTATCTATGGCCTCATACAAGTAAGCTCGTTGCGGGCTTGTCTTCATCAACTAATCAAAGAATCTTTACCAAAGGTTCAGTAATGCTACACACCTCCTGCACTCCCACCCAGAAGCTTTCCTGGTATGAAAATAACATGCATATGGCCTCTCCCTTTAGTTTGCAGCTATATGCCAAAGCACATCACTCGTTTGAAAGAAACGTTCTCTTCACATCCCACATAGAATTCAAGAGGGATTGAAGAGATATGAAACTAGTGGCAAACCGTGTAATGGCAGGGTGCACCAACTCCTTGTTGTTGGTGAATGTTCTCATCAAATGAAGCGCAGATGCATGATTATATATAAATTTTGTAATGTTTTTTGATGATTCAATAATATCCTTGACAAAAGGAATTTTTCTTATGTCCTCCAATATCTAATCGATGCAGTGTGCAACACAAGGTGTCCAAAATAAGCTAGGATGCCTCTCCATAAGCATCTTGCTAGCAACAACATAATTTGTAGCATTGTCCGTTATGACTTGGACAACATGTTGTGGACCCACCACCTGAATGAACACATCCAACAAATCAGATAATAACCGTGCATCTTTGATATGTGTAGATGCATCAACAGATTTCATAAACATTGTCCCCTTGGGACAATTAACCAAGAAGTTAATAAGGTTTCTACCATTTTCATCGGTCCAACTATTTGACATCACAGTGCATCCTGTGTGTGCCCATGATTCCCTAAACTACTCCAATCTCTTAGTGTAATCAACCTTTTCATTTTGAAGAATGCGCCCTTTAAAGTCATCATTTGAAGGGAATTTGTACCTTGGGCCAACAATAGCAATAACATCAACCGCGGGCTGGAAAAATGGATTGTTCCTGGCAACGTTGAAAGGAATATCACTCCAAAAAAGAAACTTGCCCAAAAATTTATTAGCTTCTTCCTTCTCCCTTTCTTTAATAAATGACGAGATAGATGGTTGTGCACTAGGTGTGGTTCTAGGAACAAAAAATGATGAGGTAGCTACAGGGTTGGGTGTAGATGTTGATGGTGAAGTAGAACCAATACTACTCTCACGGTCACCTCCAAATCCTGACACTCTACTCCCTGCTATTTGACTCTTCAACGCTGCCTTGGACAATTGGTTGTCTTTATTTCTTCCAATGATTTGAGGGTTCTTTGAATGATTTCTGGATTTGTATTTGAGCAAGGCCTTACCTCATGTCCAGGAACTTGTGCAAGGTGATCAATCTGTATTCCCCTCCTGTCATATGATGGCCACATAACTTGCAAGTCAAATTTGATCTGTCAAACCCTGCATCAGGTTCACCAAATGCCCACAAAGGGTCCAATTTCCTTGGCATCTTCATAACTTTGTTGAATCTTGAGTTTTAATATAAGATTGAAGTTTGAATTTTCAACCTAGGGCACAAGAAGAATTGCAAGTTAAATAAATGAAATTAAAATTTACATACAACATTTTGACTTTTTGACCAAAAAAAACCCTCAACTCAATGCAACAATAATGGAAAAAAATACACATTCAAACCCAAACAAAAATGATGGAAAACAAGTAGGGCACATGAAGAATTTAAACAAATAAAACTAACAATCAGGATGTTTCATTTTTGACAAAAAAATCTCTCCACTAAATGCAACAAAAATGACAAAAAACACACACTCAAATCCAAACAAAAATCATGGAAAATAAACGGGTGATAGAAACTCAAAGAAAAACAAGAAGAAACAAAAAAAAGGGGCCAAATTTGATGCCCATACTTGAAAACCACGCTCTGCTGAAGAAGCTTGGTCCAAACTTGATTTTTTTGCTTGGGATGCTAAATTCCTTCACTTTTCTCCTCTCTTGCTTTTGTAGTTGAGTTCTCCTCCTCCTTAGCTCTTAGTCTTTCCCTCTGTTTGCAAAATGAGCAAAAAAAACCGAATTTAACTTTAAAAGTTGTTGTTTTCTGCCCCAACGATTTTTACGATCGGATCATGAATTTTTCTAAAAAATAGCTGATAACATTAGCTGATAAAAGTCTCTTTTTTTTCGAAAAAATCCTTGATAACATCGGCTGATAAAAGTGTCTCTTTGAAAAAATTGTGATTTTTTTAGAACATCGCGATAAAAATCGTGATGTTCGCAACATAAATTTGCACTGCAACTCCCTCTCATCTGTTGCTAGTACAACTAAGAAGCATCGAAAATAGCCTGTCCCTGCTACTGAAACAAGTTCTCCACCATACCCATCTATTCTCTAAAATAGACAAACTTAGCTCTCCCTAGAGCTTTCGTGAGTATATTTGCCACCTGCTTTTCTGTGGGAACATACTGTAGTTGGATTGCTCCATGTTGTACACAATCTCTGATGTGCTTTGACCTGTCATGAAACACTGGATTCTCAAAGAGCTTTATGCAACTCTTGTTATTACAATACACACTGGTCGCCTCCATCCTCTGCGTGAACAAGCTTACTAGCAGATTCCGAAGCCATATAGATTTGCACATCGCTATGCTGACTGCCATATATTTGACTTCTGCAGAGCTCAGTGCTATTGAATTCTGCTTCCTACTACGCCAAGAAATCATCCCTGAACCAACATTGAAGCAGTACTCAAAGGTACTTTTTCTATCCATTGAACTACCTGTCCAATCTGCATCTGTGTACCCACAAAGTCTGACATCATCCCCTCGAGTATATTTCAATCCATACCCAATTGTGCTACGAACATACCTTAGAATATGCCTCACTATTGCCCAATGTGTCCTCTTTGGCTCTACTATGAACTAACTAAGGGTATTGATTGCGAAGCAAATATCTGGCCTAGTGTTGACCAAACACATGAGAGATCCAATAAGTTGTCTGTACAAGGGGGGGTTGACCTTTGTGTCATCTGATGCATTTATCTTCTTCTAGTTGGTGATCATGGGTGCAGACATGGGTCTGCAATCCTGCGTCCTGAACCTCTTCAAAATCTATGCGTATCTTCCTTGCCCAAGGAAGATCTCCCCATCCTTCTACCGCACTTCCAATCTTAGGAAATAGTGCATCAACCCCAAATCCTTCATGTCAAATTCTGCTGCTAGGTTCCTCTTGTAATCCTCTGTCGATCTTGTCAAAAGGAGATCATCCACATAAAAAACTAGAATGAGTGGCTCACCCTCTTCCATCAAATAGTAAAGGTTGGGATTTGCGTCACTCTTGACGAATCCCATCTGCTACAAGTAGCTGTTAATCCTACCATACCATGCCTTGGGAGCTGTTTGAGTTCGTATAGAGCTTTCTTCAATCTACACACATGTGTGTGCCTCTCATGAGTCTCAAAGCTCTCTGGCTGTTCTATGTACACTTCTTCCTCTATCACCTTATTGAAGAAGGATGTCTTGACGTCCATTTAGTGAATCTGCCATCCCATCTGAGCTGCTAGAGATATAACTGACTGGATAGAAGTGTATTTTGCAATTGGTGCGAAGGTCTCCTCATAATATATCCCTTCTTTTTTTGCATACCCCTTGGCCATGAACCTAGCTTTGTACTTTTCTACATTGCTGCCTGCCGCATATTTGATCTTAAAGATCCATCTAGAACATACAACTAATCTGTCTTCCGGCCTTGACACTACCTCTCAAACATCATTCGTCATGATAGAACTATACTCTTCTACCATGGCATCAACCCACACTTGATGCTGTGCGGCCTCCTGAAAGCTAGAAGATTCTGCAACCTGAGCCACCAATGCTTGGTACCTGTCAGGCTGTATACGCTGTCTTTTGCTCGTCCTAGGAGTTCCAATTAACTCCTTAGCATCTCCTAATTTCTGATGAACCTCTCTACTAGCTCGATCACTAGTCGTGGGGGGTTCTGCCAGCTCCTCTTGATCCTGTCTCTGTTGCTCCATCTACTAAGAACTCCCTAGATTTCTTGTACCTGAGGAAATACTGGTATTGGTCACAGTAATTGATCCTTATGACTGTCCTCCTTCCTGTCCCACTGGCTGCCCCTGCTGCTGGACCAAAGGAGCTTCTGTTGACTGATCCTGATCACCTGCAGACATCTCACGAGATTTCCTAAAAGCTCGTTCCTCCATGAATTTCACGTCTCGCCTTACTAAAATCTTCCTATTGCTAGGAATGTAGATTTTGTATGCCTTTGAGGTTTCGCTGTTCCCAACGAAGAACCCCTTCTCTGCAGTCTGATCCAGTTTGGTCCTTTTATCATCTTGCACGTGGCAATAAGCAATGTTGCAAAAAATTCTGAAGTGGCTTACTTTTGGCTTCTTCTCTATGAAGACTCCTGGCGTTTTCTTCCCCAATGCTCTATGAGGATTCATGTTCTGAATGTATACTGCCATGTTACATGCTTCTGGCCACAAAAATCTAGGTAGATCTTGGTCATATAACATAGCCTTTGCAGCTCCAACAATGATTACAGCACAAAATTATGTCAATCTTTCTATTAAACATAGTTACAACACAGAATTGAAATATGTACTTATAATGATCTACCGTCACTTGTAAATCACTAATTTAATACTTCTTTTGGCCACAAATATCTCTTCTTTCACCAATGCTTGGCTCTCTTGGATTAATAGCTAATTTACCAAATTAATGTTGATGTAATTTTCCTTGTTGCTTGTGCTAATAGCAATATTAATTTACTTTCCTTAGATACTTCCTTTTAATGTGATTAATGTGTGATGTTAATTGAAAGACCTTTATAGGAAAATTTTCCTTCCTTTGTTTTTGAATGAAACTCCATTTCTCTCTCTATCTTTTCTATTATTATTTAATTTTATATAATTATGATTAAATAGATAATATAATAATAATATATATTTATGATAATTACATTAAGTTAGCTATATAATAATTATTATATATGTTAGATTTAAGACTTTTGTGATCCATAATGTAGATATAAGTCTTTCGGATTAATCACATTGTTAGGATTTGGTCGATGTTTTGAACCAACTAATGTGGTTCATCCTCAGGACAAGGTGAGAAATCAGTCAATCTTAAGGAATAAATAGCATGGATGCATTATTGTCCATGGTTAGTCGTTGAGAATTAGCCGTTGGTGAATTAGTTAAAAGGGAAAATAAAAATATTATTTAATAATTAGTGGTACGTAGAGTCTCTGCCCTTACTATTTAACTAGCTAATTTGGATCGGTTCTTCAACTTGTCCTGACGATGAACCACACTGGTTGGTTCGAAACACGTCGACAAAAGAATTTTTTATGTGATTTTGCCGAAGATTTCTAAACAATGTTATGGATCACAGAAGTCTAAATTCCTTAAAAATAGCTATTATGGAAAATAAAATATATTATTTCAGTATTATAGTTAATAATTATTTATCAATAATATTAATTTATATAATATTATTAGTCCATGGGTTGACTTATTCCTCATTTAGTTGAAAACAAGCTGTTGGGAAAATTCAATTCAAAATATTTTATTTATTAAAATTACCAAAAAATTTGTTATTATTATTTATTAAATTTTCCTTCCTTTGTTTTTGAATTAAGCTCCATTTCTCTCTCTTTTTTTATTAATTTATTTTAATTAATTATGATTAAAATATATATATAATAATAATATATATTTATAATAATTACATTAAGTTAACTATATAATAATTATTATATATGTTAGATTTAAGACATTTGTTATCCATAATGTAAATCTAAGTCTTTTGGATTAATGACATTGTTAGGATTTGGTCGACGGTTCGAACCAATTAATGTGGTTCATCCTCAAGACAAGGTGAGAAATCAATCAATCTCAAGGAATAAATAGCATGGATGCATCATTGTCCAGGGTTAGTCGTTGAGAATTAGTTAAAAAGGAAAATAAAATATTATTTAATAATTAATGGTATGTAGATATCTAGTAAAATATTATATATTTAAATTAAAAATAACTGTTATGGAAAATAAAATATATTATTTCAGTATTATCAGTAATAATTATTTATCAATAATATTATAATATTATTAGTTATTGGTTGACTTATTCTCATTTAGTTGAAAACTTCGCTATTTGGGAAAATTAATTCAAATAATTTTATTTATTAAAATTACCAATAATGTCCTTTGAATAAATAATAATAACAAATTAATTGGTAATTTTTAATAAATATAAATATTTTGAAATTGAAATTTTACAACAGCTAGTTTTTCAACTAAATGAAATAAGTCACCATAACTAATAATATTAATATAATTAAATATTATTGATAAATAATTTATTAACGATAACATGGAAAATATATATTTTTATTTTTCCATAACAACTATTTTTAATTTAAATATATAATATTTTATTAGATATCTACGTACCACTAATTATTAAATAATATTTTATTTTCCTTATTAACTAATTCACCAACAACGAATTCTCAACGGCTAACCCTGGACAATGATGCATCTATTCTACTTATTCCTTTAGATTGACTGATTTCTCACCTTGTCCTGAGGATGAACCAGATTAGTTGGTTCAAAACGTCGACCAAATCCTAACAATGTGATTAATCCGAAATACTTATATCTAAATTATTATATAACTTAATTTTGTTACCATACAATAATTTATATAATAATTAACTATATAATAACTATTATATGTGTGTGTATGTGTGTTTTAAACCATTTTCACTATGTAATAGTAACACTGGGCGAAAAGATGTCACTTTTGATCGGTGATAGTTTGAATGACTTAACGACAGACGAGAATTAACACAGATAGGCAGGCTCGGGACTGAGGTCGGACGAGACTTTGGTCGGAGATAGAAGTATGCAGGGAACAAATATTTTACCAGTAATCATGAAGTGGGCGGGATGATGAATGGTAGGCGGCAATTAGTTTAGGCAGATCATTGTGAGTGATAGTCGAATGCAGAGGGAAACGGGGAAAGGAGTGTGGCATCAGACAACAATGCAGAATGGTCAAAGTTGTTGAATTGTGAAACGACGGTGGCGTTTGATGTGGTGACATCGGACAACGATCACATTATGCTCAAGCAGCATAGGAGAAGGTTGCTGCGGTGGCAATGGTCAGTCATTTTGGATGCCAATAGTTGCGTACGTCAGAGCCGATTGGTGTGTCGGTTGCTATGGGTATTGGCCGCTGTGAATGGTAGCTGACAATGTCGACTAGTTTGTTTTTTGGTTTTTTGTTTTTATTTTTTTGATTATTTTATTTATTTTATAGCTTTTTTATAAAATATATAATATTTAAAAATATAACTTTCGTCTTTTCCAATTAATTTTTCTTATCTATTTTTTCTATTTCTTTCATTTTTTTAAATTATTATTATTTTAGTATTTTTATCCTTTTATGTTATATAATTTCTTCTTTTAATTTTAATGGCCAAAGGCCTAAATCGCGAAAATCGACAAAATAGAGAAACTCCAATTACGTAGCAAAGTGCTTGACCTGATGAAGAGTTGATGGCCAAAGGCCGGGATCAATCAATGTGGCTCTGATACCAATGTACCTAACAAAGTTTGTATATGTAGTGGAATAATTCAAAAGAACTGAAATATGTAAGTAGCCATCGTAGGACAAATAGTAATTGTATATGATAATTCTTGAATGTATAAAAAATGTATCTAATGATTACAATGAGGGCCCGCTTATGTACCTAGGCAGGTGCCCTTTCACGAATGGTCATGTCTCTAAGACACGTCTCTTCGTTACTAACTAACTATTAGTTAATTAATTATTATATTTATATTTACATTTATTATTTTTCATATGTTTCATGCAAAAATATGGTGAATAAAAGTATGCATCGACGAAAATTCATGACTTGGAAAAATACCGCCTTCCAGAGTCTTTGGACTTTGCGTAGCTGAGGGATTAAAAGGTGGATTGACTCGTCCCACGAACTGGCTCATCATGTTCTTCATTTCTATGATATTTTTTGCCTTTTGGTCTTGGCTCTTCCCGAATTCATTTTGCTTTCTTTCGACATCGTCAAGGCGCTTATGCATTCTTCTTCGAATTTATTCGAATTGTAGTCATTATTATTGCTTCCCATGTTGTTCCTTTTTTTTCCTCGTAGACCCAAAATATTTTTTTTAAATAATATACTCTAATATATTATACAGACATAAAATATATATATAAATAATTATAAATAATCAAACTATATAAATTAATTAAATAAATCTATTTATAAAAACTAATTAATATAATTAAATTATATTGTTGGTATATAATGTTTTTTTTAAAACCAGAATGAGTATAGTTTATATTAAAAAGTTGCGCCTGTTTGCAACAAAATTGGGTCTTTATGTCGGTTTATCACTGCTTCAACAAGCTGATACAATTTTCTTGGTCCATCTAGACTATTCCAGTAGCTATGTCTATCCTGGTTACAAAAATTCCCATTCTGGGATATCTACAACTATAACTTCAACAGAATTGAAGTAAGAGATATATACATTTATAGTTCATCATTTTAATAACACAAAAACAAAACCAATATAGAGAAGGTAAGATATCCATAGGGGCTGGGCTGTTCAGATCCAATGCGGGGAGGCCTCGTCTGAATCCTTGGGATTACCTTGGTCTGTCACGTCCGCCTCATTTACGTCCAGATCATCCTCTATTGCATCCACCTTGAGCTTCAAATTATCTAGCTAGTGACGCAAGGTATCCACTTCGTCCTCGAGTTGCCTAATACGTTCCTTTTTCTCGATTTCCCTTTCCTGCATGTTCATGTTCTCATGCATTTGCTGATGCATGTTGCATTGAAGTTCTAACTGTGCTTCTCGCAGGTCCCAATGATCTTGGACACATGTAAGGCATTAGGGTCTGTATCTGCTACCTTGTAGTGAGGAACCAACTCTCAGCCCACCTGACCTCGGGCTATGGCTCCCCCACGTGCTCGATCATGAACTGTCTTCCGACCTATGCATGCTGGCTTCCAAAACCAATCTTTTTATCCTTCCCCAGAAATTGGCACTGTTTTCCTCGATATCCCACAGCCAGGCACCCTCTCGCGCCCATAACAGATTGCCCTGCCCCTCAGCGAGAATGCACTGTCCCATTGCACTCCTGCACTAGTTCTCCTCCCTCTTCCAGAGAGAATTACTAGCCCACCCGGTGTCCCAAATCTAATCCGATAGCGAACACTCTGGAGTCCGGACAACCTAGGCGCAACAGCCTCGACCTGCCAATTATGCTAAGGATTTCTTGATTTTCCTTCCAAACCTTAGACAAACAAACCTTCCTACCTACATTACTACTCTTCATGTTAAATTATGGTATGTTCTATGCTCAAGATCAATTTACTTCAAATCTTCTCAGCTGCCCATATTAATTTCCAGCATTGCAATCACATCAATATGATAGTAAAATGCAAATAGAACATAAATGTAAACAAGAGAAGACAAGCCAAGAAAAGAGACACAAGATGTGGCACCAGCCAGGGACAAACCCCAATGCGGGGAAACCCTTTGATCAATTCTTCTATATTTTTCAATAATTCAGTAGAGAGAGAGAGAGATAGTACAATATTACAAATCTGTGATTTCACAATAGAAGGAGTACAATCCTAATCAACAAGGTCAAAGTTGGTCAAACAACTCCCAAATGTCCTCAAGTCAACCTAGGAGAACTCGGCCTCCAACAACAATAGTAAGCAACCCAAAACAATCCACAAAATATGGTCGAACAATAGACAACATATCAGTAATCCTGCAGTCAGCCCTAACCAGTTAATGTTGGTTAAATCTGTGGTCAAATAGGTCAACGTTTGGCTGTCCAGTAATGCGGCCAGCTTAGGAGAGGCTGCCCAAACCAAGAATGTAGTCAAACCTCCTCTTCGCTAGTCAACGCATGCATAAAACAATCCTGCTGCTCCACAGTCAGCCCTAGGTCAACGCTGCCTTAAAACAGACTTGCGTCCTTCCTTCTCCCACGTGTGAGTGCCTTCCTCCTCCTACGCATACCTAAGAGACTAGGAGAGAGAGGAATGAGATGGTGAGATGAGTGTCATAATGCCTCAAGGTCTCCTCTTCTTATATGCCATGTTGAGGATAAGCTGGGGGTGTAAAACACTATTTTACTTGTTGGCCGACCTTGACAAATTATCAAGAAATACAAATAAATTCATATCTCCATGAATACATGTCGGAATCGGATGATCGTTAGATCAATCCTACACTTCTCGATGAGAGGAATCCAAGAAAAATATCAGCTGCCATAAATGAGGTGACCCACATGGAGTTTGGCCCTAGTTGCCAATTTTAACACTCCCTCTCAACCAGGGAGAACTCCATTTGCTAATCCATTTGTCTGTCGGTACTATCTCTGCCATGAAATGCACTGCCCTGCACTACTCGGATCTGCTCTGCTAAACTATGAAGAAGAAGAAATGATCGAGAATGTATCATACCATCTTCTACTGACCCGAAGTCAGTCCCAGATAAAAGAGAGTGTCCAATAGCACTCTTACTGATCCGAAGTCAGTCTCAATGAAGAGAGTGTGTCATACCACTCTTACTGACCCGAAGTCAGTTCCAAAAGAGAGTGAGTTATATCACTCTTACTGACTTGAAGTCGGTTCCAATTGATCGCAGATCAGTGTCATCCTAGCATAGGGAGTACGGTAGATACACGATGCGTCCATCAGTACTACTATGGTCCATATCCTCATTTCCCTACTCATTGGCCAGATGAGAGGTACTTCCCATGAGTCCCAGACTGCATGGGTAGGATGTCTCGGCAGGAGAAGGATGAACCATTCATCTTGCCTACATGTCGCCACGGGGTATCATAGGGGAAGGTTGAACCATTCATCCTGTACATAGTGCATCACTAGGGGAGGGTGAGTCACCCTATGGTCGCTTGTCGCTCCAAGAAGTATCCAAGCCCCCTGAACCTCCTAGAGCTCAATGTATGCATCATACATGACCCTCATAAGAGGGTCTTTGAACGACTCCTAGTCGTTCTCGGAAAGTCAGAAATTTGACCTTTCCCAGGGGCTTCGTTAGAATGTCGGCGACCTGCTCATCAGTCCTAGTATGATGGAGCCTTATTGCTCCTCGTTGTACCATATCCCAGATAAAGTGGTACCTGATATCGATGTGCTTGGAGCGATCATAAAATACGAGATTCTCTGATAAACGAATCCCACACTGGTTGTTGCAGAGGATCACGATAGTATCTAGCGTATGTCCAAACGGCTTACTGAAGAGCTTCCTCAACCAGACAACCTCACAGGAGGCCATACTCGCAGCAATGTACTCTGCGTCAACGGTGCTCAAAGTCACCGACTTCTGGTTCTTGCTCATCCAGGGTATCAAAGCAGAACCCAAGGATAAACAACACCTGGAAGTGCTCTTTCGGTCCACCACATTGCCTGCCCAATCAGCATCGGAATATCCATGTAGCCTCACATCTCCGACAGGGTATCTCAACCCATGAGTGATTGTGCCCCGAAGATATCTCAGAAGATTCTTGGCACCAATCCAATGTGAGTGATGAGGCTCAACCATATATTGGTTCAACGTGTTGACTACAAAACATATATCCGGACGGGAGTTCACCAAGAACATCAATGCTCCTATGAATTGACGATACTCAGAAACATTACCTAATACAGGTCCGACAACACTACTGCATAACTTCTTGAAGTTAAGCTCCATCGGGGTAGTCACGGGTTTGCAGTCCACCATACCAAATCTCTCCAATATCTTCACCACGTATTTTCTTTGAGATAGGAAAATTTCTCTTGGCTTTTGCCAGACCTCCAGCCTTAGGAAATAGTGCATCAATCCTAAGTCCTTCATTTCAAATTCGGAAGCCAACTCCCTCTCACATTTGTGAATGAGAGGGTCTGCACCTATCAGAAAGAGGTCGTCAACATACAACACCAGTATGAGAGGCTTATCATCTTCAACCTTAAAGTAAAGGTTCAGATCAACTTCACTCCTAGTGAATCCCAACTTCATGAAATAGCTATCGATCCTCTTATACCAAGCTCGGGGTGCTTGCTTCAGCTCATAGAGAGCTTTCTTCAACCTGCATACGTGAGATTCTCGATTATGAATCTCAAACCCCTCGGGTTGTTCCAAATAGACTTCCTCTTTAATTGAACCATTCAAGAACACGGTCTTGACATCCATCTGATGCAGGTTCCATCCTTGCGAAGCAGCAAGGGCTATGATCAAGCGGATGGTGGTGTATCGGGCAACAAGTGCAAATATCTCATCATAATCCACACCTTCCTTTTGAGAGAAGCCTCGAGCAACAAAGCGAGCCTTATACTTTTTAGCATTCCCATCGACTCCATGCTTTATTTTGTAAAGCCACTTCCAGGTAACAACTGTTTTGTGCTGGGGTCTGGGGACCACATCCTAGACATCATTCTCCATGATGGACTCGTATTCTTCATTCATAGCATCCTTCCATACTTGATGCTTCACGGCTTCTTCGAACGATGTAGGCTAGTTATGAATTGTGGTGCCCATAATGGTCAAGTATCCTTGATACCTGGTCGGCTTCTTACTTTCACGGAAAGTCTCTCTAGGTGCAATATGTCTCTCGGCATCTTCAAGAGTCCCCTAAGCCACGAGGGCCTCTTCCTAGAAGAGGAAGGCTCTCGCGGAAGGGGATCAATAGGATCCATAGGTTCTTCCACATCAGGCATCGTCTAATCTTCCTTCATTCGGCTTCTTGGTGTCAGCTTCTTTATCTTTCCTTAGAATAGGAAGATTGCCAACCTTGCTGAGAGCCATATCTTCGTGAAAGGTGACATGATGACTTATCTCGACTTCCCTTTGACCAACCACATAGATTCTATAGTCCTTAGAATTTTCACTATAGCCCACAAAGATTCCCTTCTTACCAAATGCACCCAATTTGCTTTTTTTCTCTTTTGGCACATGAAAATATACGAGACTACCAGAAATTCTAAAATGAGAGACATTAGGTTTCTTACCAGTGAACATTTCTTCAGGAGTCTTGGAACCCAATGCTTGATGAGGGCATCGATTTTGAA
The DNA here is from genome assembly GCA_000404065.3 of Pinus taeda. Lineage (NCBI taxonomy): Eukaryota > Viridiplantae > Streptophyta > Pinopsida > Pinales > Pinaceae > Pinus > Pinus taeda. Next base: position 71,358 of record APFE031755905.1, on the reverse strand, counting down.
CATATAAGGTAGCGTTCGCAGTTTCGGCCCATAGAAACTTCGAAAGCCTTTAATCATGGAGCATGGAAAGAACAACTTCCATAATCGTACAGTTCTTCCTCTTAGCCACACCATTCTTCTAAGGAGTGTATGGTGTTGTGGTCTCCCTCTTAATGCCAACTTCTTTGCAAAAGTCATGGAACTCATTGGATTCATACTAGGTCCCATTATCAGTCATTAAAATCTTGATTTTCTTCTCGGTTTGATTCTTGATCAAGGCTTTGAAGTGACGGAACCAGGGGAACACTTCATCCTTCTTTTTCAAGAAGTATATCCAAGTCTTGCGAGAATAATTATCTGTAAAAGTGAGATAATATAGATATCCTCCCAGGACCCAAAGAGTTCATGGGCATCATACCAGATATGTTGGAGTGAACCAACTGCAAAATGTTGGAGTTCTTGCTATGGCTTGAGGGGAATGGTCCCCTTTTAAGCTTCCTTTTGGCACACCCTGGACATAAACCTTCATGCTCTACTTTGAACTTGGGCATCCCTGTCACCATGTGTCTCACATCGGGTAGAGCCTTATAATGAAGGTGGGCAAACCTCCGGTGCCATAGTTCCGTCTGTAGAGATGTGTCGCAAGACATGACTCCTAATAGACTTCCTCCAACTTGATATAAAGAGTCAACTCGAAACCCAAGAGTGAAAGCATCTCTAAAATTCTTTTTCCACATGCGTACCTTGCCATCGATGAAGGCCACCTTGTTGCCTTTGTCTTCCATTGTCGAAATGGACACCGGGTTCTTGTTGAGATCAAGTACATATAAGACTTCTTGCAAATGGATCCTGTTACCCTGATTTAATTGAAGAGTAACATTCCCTACACCCTTTACGGGATAGGTGGAATTGTCTCCAAGAATAATTTGCGAGTTTGTCTCCTTCGCTATCAGATTAGTAAGAGCTTCCTTGTAACCAGTGAAGTGCCTTGATGCACCACTATCAATAAGCCAATTGCCCAACGAGTCCTAAGGAGAGGTAGTGGAGAGGGCCGATATCAGATAATATTCATCTTGCTTATTGTTAACAACATTTGATTCATATTTGGAGTTCCTTGCTTTCTTGGAGGGTTGACCACTTCCTTGATTTTCCCGCATTCCTCTTTCCTTTGCCATTGAACCTGCCATTCCTTTGATTGTGGTTGGAGTTGCCCTTGGAGTGATTTTGATCATCATCATGTGATGTGTCCTTTCTATTTGGACACTCCCTTGCATAGTGGCCAAATTTATTGCAAGTGAAGAATCTTCCCTTCCTTCCACCCTTCGATCTGGGCTTTCCTTTGAAATGACCTTTAGACCCATAATTATTTCTCCTTTTGGCATGAGAGGAGAAAGCAGTAGGGTTGCCTTTGCTTGAAGGCATTTCTTGCTCCACCATCCTTGTATCTTCTTGAATGCATCTCGTCATCAATTCTTCAAATCCCGGAATTCGATCATTGTTGAGAAGAGTGGTTCTAAATATATACCATTCGGATGGGAGCCCTCCAAGAGTAGTGATAGTTAGTTCCCTGTCAGCAATGATTTCTCCAATCAATAGGAGATCATTCTTGATCTCAGTGATCCTTAAGGAGTAGGATTGAATATCTTCGTCCTTGCCCTTCTTAATATCCTTCAACTTGTTTTTGAGGAACAAAACTTGATTTGCATCACTAACTTTAAACAAGATTACTAGTCTATCATAGATCTCCTTGGTGGTGTTCAATTCGGAAACGTAGGCCACCAGATGCTTGTTAATGGAGTCTGAGGTGATCTTCTTCGCTTTGACTTCTCCGTTAGTGTACTTGTTCTTTGTAGCAGCCGATGCATTTGATGGAGGCTTCGTAATTCTGCCCCTGACATAGTCCAACACTTCTTGCTCTTCCAATGTCAGATCAGGAGACATCTTCCATTTGTGACAGTCGGACTTCTCACGAAGCTTGTCTTCGGCCGGGAAGTGTGATGAGGAACCCATGAAGCCTTTTGATTTTCCAACTGTCTTCGGTGATTGCTCTTGCTCTTGCTTGGGCTTTGTCTTCACCTCAGCTCTGCTACCATGTTAAATTATGGTATGTTCTATGCTTAAGATCAATTTACTTCAAATCTTCTTATTAGCCCAATCTTAATTTCCAGTATTGCAATCACATCAATATGATAGTAAAATGCAGATAGAGCATAAATGTAAACAAGAGAAGACAAGCCAAGACAAGAGACACAAGATGTGGCACTAGCCAGGGACAAACCCCAATGCGGGGAAACCCTTGATCAATTCTTCTATATTCTTCAATAATTCAGCAAAGAGAGAGAGATAGTACAATATCACAAATCTGTGATTTCACAACAATAGTAGTACAATCCTAATCAACAAGGTCAAAGCTGGTCAAACAGCTCCCAAATGTCCTCAACTCAACCTAGGAGAACTCGGCCTCCAACAGCGATAGTAAGCAGCCCAAAACAGTCCACAAAATATGGTCAAACAATAGTCAACATATCAACAATCCTGCAGTCAGCCCTAACTAGTTAATGCTGGTCAAATCCGTGGTCAAATAGGTCAATGTTTGGTTGCCCAGCAATGTAGCTAGCCTAGGAGAGGCTGCCCAACCCAAGAACGTAGTCAAACCTCCTCTTCGCTGGTCAATGCATGCATGAAACAGTCATGCTGCTCCACAGTGAGCCCTAGGTCAACGTACCCTAAAACAGACCTGCGTCCTTCTCCCACATGTGAGTGCCTTCGTCCTCCTACGCATACCCAAGAGACTAGGAGAGAGAGGAATGAGATGGTGAGATGAGTGTTATAATGCCTCAAGGTCTCCTCTTCTTATATGCCACGATGAGGATAAGCTGGGGGTGTAAAACACTATTTTACTTGCTGGCAGACCTTGACAAATTGTCAAGAAATACAAACAAATTTATAGCTCCATGAATACATGTCGGAATTGGATGATCGTTAGATCAATCCTACACCTCTCGATGAGAGGAATCCAAGGAAAATATCAGCTGCCATAAATGAGGTGACCCACATGGAGTTTGGCCCTAGTTGCCAATTTTAACACTTCACCTCATAATGCCCAGCTTCCGTGACACTGACACTGATACACAACAGCCTTAGCTCTAGCCACCAGGCTTTCGCAGAGGCCACTGTCCCACTCTCAGACCTTATGACATACAAAATCCACATACCTGTATGCACTTTATACTTGCTGCCTGACCTGGAGGTGATGCAAAAATGAACTAGGATGTCGCTGCAATCGAGATCCCATGAGTATTCCATCATAAATCCACCCTTCTCCATTAATTTCCCATCAGGCTCCTGTTCTCTATTAGTCATTCCCACAATTCTCCCACGAACGAAGCCATCCTCGCTAAGGTTTTGAATTCAATTTTGCTTCGTAAAACTCAATTCCTTGCATGCGCCGCCCATTTCTCGAAGAACCAGGGCTGAAGCAATGAGGCCGCACGTTGTGACTTATTCGTGAAACAGGGGTGGTACCAAAATTCCATGGGACAGCACGTTTCAAGCAAGTCTGGGTGTGCGGCTTGCCACGAGTTCGCATGGCTGGCAGGAGCATGCAAAGGGTGATGCGATGGGGGGAGAGGGAGTTGAGGACAGAGGTTGTAACACAGAGGTGAGGGTTAGAGCGGGGAGGGGCCATAGGGAAGGGGGAAGGGGAGGAATATAGGGGACGGGAGGGGGTATGGGAGAAAGGGGAAGTGAGGCGGGGGGGAATGGGGGAAAGGATAGGAAGGGGAGGGGGGGCGCGGGAAGATGGCAGGAGAGAGCTAGGGGGAGAAGGGTAGGGCTATATTACATGATGGAATGATCGATTCAACTTTTCCACCTCCATTTCAATCCATTGACGCTTTATTTCCGGCCTACAAATGACACTTTTCAATTTCTTAAGGTATTTTTGTTGTGCTCACGACATCGTTGATGACACATTTTTCCTCCTCCAGATGGCTTGTCTGTCAGCATCATGATTATTTCCCCTCAAGACATGATAGAAGGTCATCGAGTTGAAAGCAAGGATCAAGTTTTGGGCTCTCATTATGATTTGATTCAGTGTAGAGATCTTAGCCTTTGAAGTATTAATCATATGCCGTATGACTATCATGGAGTCTCCTAACACTTGAATCTTTTTTATCCCATTTCTATGTGTTAGGATTAGTCCTAGGAGCATTCCATAGGCTTCATCTTAATTATTGGTCTTTCGGTCGAGCCCCCAAGCATATCTATATTCAATGATTCCTTCGGGATTAATGAGAATCCCTCCCCCCCTGCCACCCCACCGTTAGTATATAAATTAATCAATTAATAAAATTTAATTAAATTATATCGCTGGTATATAAAATAATCAATTAATAAAATTTGATTAAATTATATATGTTTTAATATTGTAATATCGTTTTAATATTGTAATATATATGAATCGGCATGTGATATGGGATTCACTTTTCCCAAAGAGTGTGACGTATCACACATCCAGCCGTAGTTTTTTTTCGCAGAAAATGTCAACGGGGACCGTTGGTCAGTAGGTGGGCAGGCAACGGGGATTGTCACGACAGGCAGTGACAACGGACTGTCACGATTTAATGAAGGTTGACGGAGATTGTCATGACAGGGGACGGTGATGAGTGTGGTGGGATGAATGGAACAGGAAATAGTGTGGAACAAAACAGCGGGACGCAAGACAAGGGTATAGGGAGTCGAAAAACAAGGTTTTGGGAGCCTGCGGAACGAGGAGTAACGACCATGATACTTACAACGAGATGATGCGATGGCATAGGAAGGAGGACATCAGGGCAGCGAAATAGTGGCTCCGATACCACTAGAACGCCTGTGTTGTGTACTCACGTTCAATACGCTTAGAAACATTGACGTTTATTAACACATTCATATATAAATTTTATCCAGATAAAGGATGATTGTTTACAAGGCTAGGGCAGTTCTCCTTTATAGGAGTTGACTAGCCACGAGCCCAAAAGACACGTCCCTTTGGACTGATGCCTACTCAAAACTAATTGAGTAACCTAGCTTAGTTTAAATTATTAACTTAATTATTAATTGATATTTATTTATTAGTATTTTGTCATTTTATTATATATATAGTTATGAAATATTTAATTCATAACACATCCACATCCCAATCTTTATGAGGTCTGTTGATTTGGGGTAGCATCAGATGTGCTCTAGGCCTAAAATTTTGCAGGGAGGCTTGGGCACATGTATTCCAAAGAACCCATAAAGCGTTTTGGGAAATTTCACGCAGAGATAATTTTATTAAAATAATTAATATTTTTTTAATGGGACCCTAAGTCTAAACTTAGGAAATTAAAAATATTAATGGATATTAATCTAATTGTGGGTGTAACTTCCAGAAGAAGACGAGGATCAAGCGAAAATGTTCTTAGCCATTGATTAGTTTTTAATCTGGGCCGTTCAATGTCAACGAGAAGATTATTTAAGGGAGCTTGAGGGTCATTTGGAAAACACACCGAGAGATTAAGAGATCGAATTTATGAAGTGAGAAGTTCTCAAGAGGAAATTCTGATTGAGGAGATTTCTTGCAAAGAGGGGCAGTGAGTATCTAGAAGAAGGAAGTTTTACTAGGCCGGAGAGTATGAGGCAGAGAGAGGGCAAAACGATGTCCAGAGAGAGGCAGATGCTAGCCCACGCAGAGTTGACGCAGTGGCAGAGCAGGCCTTAGATGGAGATCAAATTCTTGTTGAGGAAATTGAATTTCAGTAGCCGGGAACCAAGGTGTGAGACCAGGAGGCAGAGATTCGGATTTTCTAGCCAACAGAGGGTCTAGAGAAGGAGCGATGTGATACCCAACAAGGGTGACGCAGGAACTGCGTGGGAATGATGCAGTTTTGCGCAAAGGGTACGCAAAGGCTCCAGTTCAGCGTGATCAGACTCGTATTCTCCCAGTGACAGGGTGAGATCATTTCACCATTCATTTTGTCTAGTTTCTCTTTGTATCGGATTGCTAGTTGAGCATCCAAGAATTGTACTCAAATTTTCTCTTGCATAATAATAAAACCCTTAGATTTGTTGCATCGATTTTCCCGTATTGGGTCTTTCCGGGGACATTTGTCCAAAAATAACAATGTCAATTGTATTGTATTTTCTTTCTTGCTCAGTCTTTTGTTTCCGCATAATATTTAATTAAGTGAAGGATGTAGTGTATGTATTACGATATTTGTTGTAGGAAACTACAAGTAATCTGTTTAAAGGAATTTAACAAACAGGGGTAATATCATCAGTTGCTGCAGTAGGGATTCTGGTTTGGGATTTTTCACAAGATCCACTTGTATATTCTTCACCCCTATGAGACACAAGGCGTAGGTTTGAATAAACATGTACAAGGTCTGCTTCCTTCTGCGATCCCAACCTGTTACACTTTACACTATGAATGAAATTGTAGGTGCTCCAATTCCTTTCTGCTAATGAAGAGCTTGCCACTTATGATGGAATACGAGTGGCAAGACTTTGCAAATGAACACCACTTGCTCCATGACAAGTCCGCCACTTAACTAGGTCGATGGTCCTCCTCTCATCAAAAGCTGATATGTCTACAAATCCTCTAATCCAGCAACAAAACAGGCAAATTCTTGCCTTACATAAGTTTGTTAAGAAGCTGGAAATATCCTAAGAAGGGCTTTCTTCACTCCATTAGCCACCTCCTTGTCCTTATGTGGAGCCTTCCTCTTCCCATTGTTTTCAGCAATGAATTCTTCATCATAAAATTTTGGATTCAGAGCATGCGCCAAAGTGTGCAATGGAGTGTTGAAGCTATTCCACCTGGTAACAACAATGGATCTTACTTGTTCAGAAAAATCAAAATCCACAAAAAGAAGAGTGGGAGCCTTTTGTGTAATGATTTCCAAAGTTTTTTCAACCATGCTATCCATGCCATCATAAACCTCTCCTAGGAAAGGTTTCTCTGTGTTTGCATCTCGGAGAAGATCAAATGCAGGTGATATGAACTTGAGCAGGAAATCAATCTTGCTCCACCAATCTTCGTCAACCAACACCCTCCTCACCATACTTCCCTTTTCTGAATCCGCCTGTCTCCACTCAGCGCAAGTTGGACCCACCACCATACTCATTAATGCATTTTTAACTTCAACAAGGCGATGCAACATGAAGTTTGAGGCATACCTTGTTTCAACAACTTTCAACAACTCCAATTTGGAGTACTTTTGATATATTGCTTGAGATTGGTGGTGGTTGGTGATGAATTTTATAATCTCCCTAGCCTGCCCTGTGACCTCCTTAATCCATTCTGTTTTTGCCTCAATCTCTTCTAAAATCTGATTCAAATTGTGGACAATGCAAGGAGTCCAAAATATGTGATTTTATCTACTTTCAACAATCAAGCCTGCAACTTTGCAAACAAGTGCATTATCTGTGATAACTTGCACCACATTTTCTGGCCCTACTTGTTCAATAGTAGAAATTAAAATATCAGCAATGAACTTACTATCCTTTATCTCACCCGAACAATCCTCCGCTTTGATGAACATGGCTCCTTTTGGTGATGATGCAATGACGTTAATCAAAGTCTTGCATCTTGTATCTGTCCAGCCATCTGAGATAATGGAAAGCACTGTACTACTCCATGAGTTACGAATTGGTTTCAGAACATCATCAAGAAGTTGCTTTTCTTTCTTCAGGAAAACTATTCTGACCTTTTCATAGTTTGGGCCCTTGTAACCTTGAGGAGATTTATTAATTGCTCTCACCAAATGCTGCCAATATGGGGATTGAACCACATTAAATGGGATGCCACAAGCAAAGATGGCCCTTGCCACTTGAGTCAGCTTCTTCTCTCCCTTTATCAAGCATTTTCAACAATCTGCTGTTAAGCATTTTCAACAAGAACCGAGGGCTTTATGAGATGGAGAAGATTTCCTAATGAAGAAGCTTCATGGGAAAATTAGCCTTGAGTTCAGTACCTTCCTCTAGCTATGCTGTGAGGACAAAGCAGTTCAAGAGGAAAGTCTGTCGTATATCTAAATATAATCAAATGACATTTAATATAAAAGTATTAATTAATAAGACTAGGGAATGGCTATGGACCCCAGGATAAACATCATCTTTGTAATTTTCAACAGCACCATCATCTTTGTATTATTCCATATATATAGATAGATATATGAGTTTGTTTATTTGTATTATACCTTTCCGTAGAATCTGAGTGAGTGAGTTGGCATTGTACTTTGCTGTTATTATGTACGATCCTAAGTTCTATGGCTATTGTTGGTGCATATATTGTTGTAATTTTGTGCTTACTGGGTTTAAACATACAAATACCAAGTGGTAACCAAGAAATATGTGAATGCATTCAGGATTTTGTGTGTATTGTAGATTTGCAAACACTACTAACGGCTACCTTCCATGCATCCACAATGAATAGGGTGAAAGTAAATCTTTACTTCGTGTTTCTATTGGATGACAACAATGTGGTCATGGAAGTAAAAGAGGGTTAATAGCATATACTTACCTTGTTTTTTAATATTTGCAGAAGCAGCCGTTCTTGCAGCTCCTCTGAAGTTGGTATATAACAAGTTTGTTTTAAGGTTCTCTCTCTGTCTCTCTCTCTCAGACGGACCGCAAAATAAGCTTCAGAGAATTTGGGACTATCCTAATATTTAACATTGTTTAATGTCTTAATCTGTATGTATCTTGCATTCTATGAAATATTTTTGACAGCTAGGTTTTAATAGTGCAAGGAATTGGATTATCTTCATAAAAAGATTAAATTATGGAATTACCTTTTCAGTCATTGGATTTTAGATTTTGGATGTCTTCATTTATTCGAAGATTATCTTATTGTACTGTGACTGTTTTACACATCTTCTAAGAATTTTTATTTATTTATTTATTATTATTTTATTTATTATTATTATTATTATTATTAATTTTTTTTTTTTATGGTTTTCCGTAATTGAAGCATGCCTAAACCCTATGAGAAGGTTGTGATGCTCCTAAGAATTTGTCTATAAATATCTCTATTTAAAGGTCAACTCAGAAAGGTAGCTCAGCTCCTAGAAGCTACACAAAAGTTAAGCTTCAAAGCCAAAGGAGTCCTCCAAACTAGAATGCATATAAATTAGACCATATATTGGAATGGCTTGAAATTTGACCTCCATGTTATAGAGTATATTGGAATTTAACAGTGCAAGGAGTTGGATTATCTTCATAAAAAACTAAATTATGGAATTATCTTTTCAGTCATTGGATTTAGGTTTTGGATGTCAGTACTATTACTGTTGTACACATCTTCTAGGAAAAGGAATCTTCTAATTGAAGCATGCCTAAACCCAATGAGAAGATTGGGATACTCCTAAGAATTTGTACCTATATATCTCCATGTAAAGTTCAACTCAAAGATATCTTGGCTCCTAAAAGTTATACAAAAGTTAAGCTTGAAAGCCAAAGGAGTCCTCCAAGATAAAATGCATATAAATTGAACCATATATTGGAATGGCTTGAAATTTGACCTCCATGTTGTACACTATATTGGGTCCGAACAAATATGACTAAACCCTGAAAAATCTCACGGCAAAGTAGACCAAAATTCGATAATCTTTGATTGCCAATAAATTCTACCCAACTTGGATGAATAATAATTGCTCACTAATAAGGTGATGTAATAATGGAGCATTTAATGTAGTTGTTAATAGTTAGGTATTTGGAAGTTATGTGTTGATTTGGGGTAGCATCGGATGTGCTCTAGCCTCAAAACTTGGTGGAGAGGCTAAGGCACATGAGATCTCCAATACCCAGAAATGGTTTGGGTAGATTTTAAACAGTTTGAGAGATATTAAAATAATTAATATTTTAATGGAGTACCTAAGTCTAAACTTAGGGAAAATAAATATTAATGTGTATTAATATAAAATTGTGTTAGAATGGTCCAAAAGTCATGGATCAAGCCAGCATTAATCTTAGCCTTTGATTAGGGACTTAATCTCGGCCGTTGATTTTTCCAAGTGAACGTTGATTTTCTGGGACAGGGCTTGTTGAGGAAGTTGAAAGAGTGATCAGAGTTGTAGCTAAGGGGTAGTGAATATAGAAGCAGAGAGGCAGAGAGGGTACTAAGAGAGAGGGACGCAGAGCCAGCCAAAGGCCACGCAGAGCCAGCTTGGGCCCACGTAGAGGCAACCAAGAGTTGCGTAGTGCCTTAGAGAGCCAGTGTGAGTGACACAGAGGCTCTAGAGGCTGACGCAGTGCCTCCATAGGTTGATGCAGGGGTTATTGGGTTGACACTGGGCTGATGCTGGTCCAGGAAGGGTTGACGCAGTCCCTAGAGGCCAACGCTCGGGTTTTCGTGGGGTAGATTGGAGCTGGGAGCTGTCAGAGTGTTTATCTGGGGTTTTAGCTGGAATATCTGCTTCTGAGTAGAGAGGTACAATTGTCGAGATTATTCTCTGTTGGGTGAGTTGATTTTGGTACCCAGATTGTATTCAAAAACTACATAATAATAAAACCCTCAGATAGCTGCACCGTTTTCCCGCATTGGGTTTTTACGGGGACATTGGTACAAAAACAATGTTGTCACTTGTGTGCTTGTTTTGTTTCCCTTCAGTTGATGATCTATAATGTGTTGAACATGTATTTGTATTTAGTTTCAGTATTTACATGGTAAATAACTTGTTAATTAATCATAACAAGTAGGCAGAAATAAATCTGAAAAGTACATGAAAGGTTTCTAACAGTTAGACTTGGAAATTCCAACATGGTATCAGAGCGTGGTTGCAGATCACATGGGAACTGAGGACATCAGCTGAGCAGAGCAGCAGTAGCAGAAAACAATTGTTCTGAGTGATAGAAGTTGTTCTTAACAGAGAAGCAGCAAGGAAGGGGTGATGCAGTGTCTGCGTTATCAAGTTTGAGCCGAGAAGAGGATCAGCGTAGTGGCAGAGTGGAGCAGACTCGACCTACGTAGTGCCCGCTCATCTTTCTCAGTTAGGAAGGATTGACGCCCATGGCCAGGTGGTGCGGATTTTGCTGGTGCCGGGATTGCACAGAGCCTAGAAGCTCTAACCTTCAGGGTGCTGGGGCTTAGGAGGCTGTGGGTAAGTTGCAGAGTGAAACTGGTGGGGTGCTGTGGTCAGAACAGTACCTAACAGGGCAAGACCAAGGAGGAGGGAGTTTCTACCGAGGATTTCTAGCCAAGAAATCTGGATCAATGGTGCAGCTGCACTAAGGATTGGAGTAGGGGCATCTCGACATTGGCAGAGTGGTTTCTAGGAGGGAAATCGAGGCTCAGAGGGAGTCACACCGAGAACTTCCAGAAGGGAAGTAGAGGAGTAGCGAGATGGCAGTGAATGGGGTAAGAGACCAAGACAGACTAGATGGACTCAAACTTCGTAGTCTGGAAGGCCAGAATCTTATCCGTTCTAGACAGGAACCGTCTCAAGCACTTCGCCTTGAGGACAATAGTGGCCTAGTTGACTCGACTGATAACGATAAGTACGAGGATGCAAGGGCGAGGGCCAAGAGCATCATCCTTGATGGGGTCAAGGACCATGTAGTACCACACATTGCCAAGAAGAATACGACAAATGAGATGTGGGAGGCCCTAAAGGAGTTGTGTCAGCATACTTCCGTGCAGAGGAAGATGCTACTAGAAAATCAACTGCGGTCATACCAGATGCAGAAGGGAGAACAGATCGACATCTTCCTCGGTCGATTAAAGGAGATCCGGGATCACCTGACTTCCATATGGGCCACACCGGATCAAGAATTGATGGTGAGAACAACCCTGAACGCAGTCTCAGAAGACTGGGAGGTGTTTGTCTAGAGTATACTAGGCAGGGTGACCCTTACAGACTGGGAGGAAATGTGGGCGACTCTTCGCCAAGAAGAGATAAGAAAGCTAAGCAAGGCATGAAGCATCAGCAAGGGGGTGAGAATCAAGAAGGAGGAAGAGGAGGATGCTGGCCTAGCATTTGAGGGAAAGCAGGAGAAACAGAAGAAGAAGGACCTCTCCAAGGTCAAATGCTTCAACTATGGGGAACTGTGTCACTATGCGAGCCAGTGTCCGAGGAAGAAGAGCAAAGGAGAGGCTTCTGAGACCAAGGAAACGTCAGCAAGGGCAGAGAAGGAAGTGGAGAGATGATGACTGTGCCATGAGTGCTCACACGCCACTTGAGAGGAAGTGGGGAGACATCGAGTTGTAGTCAGATGGACTGCAGGCGATGAGGGGCAGGATCCTCGAGGTACCCAACCTCTTGGATTATAGCTTGCTATGGGAGCCCCAAAGAGGAGTAGCAGTATTGGCGGATGTCAGTAGAGAGGAATGCGGATGGAGCGACAGAGGGAGCTACAGTGCAGGAGTCCTAGGACAGCGTGAGGCAGCAGTGCGAGATGCATAGAATTGTTGCAGCAACACAGAGGTCAGAGAGGGAGCACTTGTCAGTGACAGAGGGAGTTTCAGCATCGAGAGTGTCTCTAGCTTGACAAAGATGCCAAAGTTGGGAGATGGCAGTGCTATAGGTAGCACAATCCAACATGATGAGAGGGATTGCAGTGCAGATGCAGCAATGGCAGTGGCAAAGCCATGGGTAGCAGCACGGATGCAGAGGGAGTTGCTGTACAGATGCAACAGTGGCAGTGGCAGGGCCATGGGTAGTAGTACATGATGCAACAACTTCAGAGGATGTTGGGCAACAAGCCTAGCATCAACATAAGGATTGATGCCAGATGATCAGGGTGATGCTCAGTTAGGAGTATTACTAGAGCATAGTCTTCGCTAAGAGGGAGTGTTGATTTGGGGTAGCATCGGATGTGCTCTAGCCTCGAAACTTGGTGGAGAGGCTAAGGCGCATGAGATCTCCGATACCCAGAAATGGTTTGGGCAGATTCTAAACAGTTTGAGAGATATTAAAATAATTAATATTTTTAATGGAGTCCCTAAGTCTAAACTTAGGGAAAATAAAATATTAATGTGTATTAATATAAAACTGTGTTAGAATGGTCCAAAAGTCATGGATCAAGCCAGAATTAGTCTTAGCCATTGATTAGGGACTTAATCTCAGCCATTGATTTGTCAACAAGAAAAGTATAAAAGGAGGCTTGAGGGTCACTTGGAGCACACACCGAGTTGATCAAGATTTCGATTTTCTAGGGCAAGGTTTGCTAAGGAGGTGGAAAGAGTGATCAAAGTTGTAGCTGAGGGGCAGTGAATACAAAAGCAGAGAGGCAGAGAGGGTATTGGGAGAATCAGCGCAGAAGCCGGGAGAGAGGGATGCAGAGCTAGCCAGAGGCCACGCAGAGCCAGCTAGGGCCCACACAGAGGTAGCCAGGAGCTGCGCAGTGCCTTAGAGAGCCAGCGTGGGTGATGCAGAGGCTCTAGAGGCCGATGCAGTGCCTCTAGAGGTTGACATAGGGGTTATTGGGCTGACGCTGGGCTAACGTTGGGCTAGAAATGGATGACGCAGTCCCTAGAGGCTGACGCTGGGGTTTTCATGTGGCAAATTGGAGCTAGGAGCTATCAGAGTGTTTATCCGGGGTTTCAGCTGGAATATCTACTTCCGAGTAGAGAGGTACAATTGCCGAGATTATTCTCTGTTGGGTGAGCCAGTTTTGGCACCCAGATTGTATTAAGAAACTGCATAATAATAAAACCCTCAGATAGCAGCACTGATTTTCCTGCATTGGGTTTTTCCGGGGACATTGGTCCAAAAGCAACGGTGTCACTTGTGTGCTTGTTTTGTTTCCTTCAGTTGATGATCTGTAATGTGTTGAGCATGTACTTGTATTTATTTTCAGTATTTACATGGTAAATAACTTGTTAATTAATCAGAACAAGCAGGCAGAAATAAATAAGAAAAATACATGAAGGGTTTTTAACAGTTAGACTTAGAAATTCCAACATTATGTAAGGTACTTCTCTCTCCTACTATGTAATCAGACATTGCATCATCTAATGATGAATCAATCGACTCTTCTCATTCATGTGTATTCCCATCCACCGTTGCATGTGTGAAATATCATATGGTATTAAAGCCGAGGTGGGAAGCCGAAGAAGGGGGTGACAGAGTTGAGAGATTGCAAAGACAAGAGAAAGAGATCGAGTGTCTGCTCACACATAGTGGATAGAAGATAGAAAGAGCAATCCGTACTTCATTGAGTCAAAGAACTGTGTATGTGGGAATTCATAGGGAAAGAATAGAGCCATGGAATTATTACATAAGATAAACTACAAGTTGCTATCACTATGATACTCAAATAGAGAGATATTGTTCCACCACAAGAGATTAACATTGACGTTGTGTTAATTGATCAAGATTAAAGGAGCTATTGCCATTTCCATCAGGTATGTTGAGAGTGCACAAGTGTAGAAGTGGTCGATGAAGTCTAGAGCCATTGTAAAGGGTGACCAATCAAAGAGTTTGTTAGGGAGACCATGGATAGAGGAGTTGCGCTGCAACCACACTAAGAGAATTGAAATGATGATTAATAATGGTTGTGTTGTCGTAAAAGGGTGATATTTGTCAAAGAGAGGTGTGAAGGCAAGTGAGTGTGGGGTGTGTGAAAGGAAGGAGCTACCAGATGATAATCAATAAACCATCATAGTAGGATGAGAAATAAAGATGTGTGATACGCTATTGAACTAAGAGACCATCGAATTAATGATATGTTTCCAAACTACCACATAATCGAGTTGTCTCCATTGTGGATTAGAGGTGCTGAGAGAAGTGATAGGGGTTCAATGACGAATTATGGGGGTCCTACTTGTGGAAGAGCCACTTTTAGAAGGCATAATTCCTCAGCAACGACAAGCCATCAAGTGAAGATATAGTCACTGCTATTAGTATTCATTGCAATCATTGAAGACAAGTTACTAGGAGATATTTGAATGTGAAGGGTTCCGATTAGCATGGATTTTTACCCCTTCGAAAATTAGATTATTTGATGAAATCTGGGATAAAAAATCTCAATGCAACATATAGGAAACATCCCTTAGTGTTACTTGCAAATCTTTCTCTCCATTTGGGTTGGTGCTTTCCAATCACAAGGGGTGCCCCTAGTCTAGCATGCATTGTTTTCACCTAAAAATCTGTAAAATATCATCTATAGAACATCATGCAATGGTTTTTGACCCGCAAGTTAGTTGCCAAACAAGTTTGTAAAATGGTGGAAAAAACTCTTGTGCTAGCATTTAAATGGAAGATAAAATAGATAGAACTCACATTTAAATGGCAAATTTAAACCAGTAAAAATGGCTCATAAACTTTTACGATGTTGCATAAGATAATATTAAGAGATCAAACAACTCAGAGAGATACAATGGATCAAAACTGAACTTTATTCTACAAAGGCCAAGAGCTTGGTTACACCAAGATGACTATCTTAGAACGAATGACAATGATATCCAACAACAATAGAGTAGAAGCTATAAGAGAGAGAAAATGGAGACAGGAGAGAAAGATAGTAATGCTGCTTCTGTTGAAGATAATTCGTTTTGAAACCATAGCCTCTATCTGTATTTATCACCTGTTCCTCTAATTCCTCCAATGCGCAGTAGGAAGAATAGGAGGTCAAATTCATCAAAATAGGTAATTAATGCAAATTGAATCACTATGATAGAGTCAACTCGCCATCTATTTGAACTCTGTTGAAAATTGTAGCGAGTGGAAAGTCTTCTCTGGCTTGTGCCTTAGCCAAAAAGATCATGAGTTGTCTTTCTTTGAACATGGAGCGAGTTCATGGAGATAATGAGCTTGGTTAACACAGTGACCTTGTAGTCATCAGAGCCACAATCTCTGCAGTGCCAGAGGCATCAAGTAGTTAGAACTCAAGGGGAGGGATAGTTAATCAAGCCATAGCTTGCTTCTCCTTGGTTTCTCTCCACAAATTACTCTAGAGACTAGTCTCAAGAGTCAAAACAACTAGGAGGAAGGATTCACCTAATTAGGCATATAATTTAAAATAAACCAAAATCCTGCATTTCACTTAGTTTTTAGGTGGTGCTTCTCATAGAGGATAGTGAAGCATCTTGAAGCAACAACTGTTCATCCGATAACTGGTAGATAATTCGATTAAGCAAGTGTTTTGACTCCATTAAGGCACTTGTCTCTCAAGATAATCTAATCTAGTCATTAAGCTTGCTAAATTAACCAAGTTACTAGGCCATTCAATTATGTCTCCTGGACTTGTTGGTTGCCAACGAGTCTTTTCGTCTTCACATTTCATGGGGATACTCCCCATAGCCTATTGTTGGGAGACAGCTAGAACAAAGAGGGCGGGGATCAGAGTGACAACCCCCACCCTGATTGTTGTCACATTGTGCGTGTACAATTTGAGCGACAACATTTTAGCCCTATTGCTGGGGATAAGTTTATATTTTTCTCAATGCTTCAATGACATTTTCTCCATCCTTTCATCTTTTCATCTAATCCAGCAAAGCCACATTTTGGCGCCGTTGACCACACTTTGTCAACGGTCCAAGGAAACATAATACAAAGATGCGAAGAAATTTTTTCAAAGTTCGAAGTCCTCAGTCAACACCATTGTAGCATTGTAAACCCAATTTCTGCATGTTATATTGTAAATTATGGTAGTGTAACCATTTAATTATGTAACAACAATTAGGTAAACCTCTAATTTTGCCAAAGGATTTCATCCTAGGAAGTTTTTTAACCTCACCAAATTATTTGTGTTTCTAAACACGGATAGTCGACAAAGTTTTTCTTCCAGCTTAAACCCCAAAGCTAGGGTAGAATTCCTTGACAAGGTCTTAGGTGAGCCCTAGTGTTATATTGAGTCTTTGAAAAAGTATGTTTGGGAATAATTTAACCACATTTGGTTAAATTATTTTATTACAAACACACTTGGTCTATACCAAATCATATTGAGACCCAGAATTGAGTAAATTGTCGAGGGTATGAGTCTAAATGTGTTTTCCCCTTTCAAGGGTTGATATTGTAATAATTTGATGCAAAAAACCTCATATTTAGACACCATAGCTAAAATATTTGAGGGTGGAAAAAAACTATTAATCCCCTCTCGTGTCAATTAATTAATTTTCTTGCTAAATTAAATTAAAATCTTAAAGCAAAAAATTAATTAATTAAGAGTCAAAAATAATTATAGAGACTGTTAGCTGAGGTGACGGTGGGCTTTTGCTCCATTGTTGCCATTTGACCTAGTAGTTATTCTATAGGAACCCCTTCCTAGGACCCTGCTAGATTGAGCGGTAACAGTGCTAAAAAAAATGTTTTAACTGTGTGAGTGGAAAATGTACTGAATCTTAAACACTGGAGCATGTCCAGGATGGAGTCCCGCAATTCTATAACATGGTTTTTTAAATTCAATTTAAATGATGACATTTTGCTGAATTTCTCTTCCTCTCCAAGCCTTCTCAAGTTGTGATGAGGTTGTCCAAGATTAAATGACCCTTGATAAAACCTGTCTGTTCAGGTTTAACTATCATTGTAGCTGTGTTTTTGATCCAGTTGGCAAGCACCTTGGCTAAAAGCTCATATGAGACATTCAATAACATAAAAGTGACCCAACCCAGATTGTTTCCTTGAATCCTTTGGGAATTAACTTAATTGGTCGTGAATTAATCTGCTCACATATAAGACCTGCATGCCAATGCTTTTGATAGATCATTAGTCAGTAATCCCTCACTGCCTACCACAATTCTTATCCCAATCCATGCAATCCTAGGGGATTTATCCTTTAGCCAGGTTTTGAGGTTATTGCTTTTAGATCAACAAGAGTTAAATGTCATTGTTTGAGTTTTGGGCAGGGTTGAAGTTTTGATTTTTCTTTTTGAACCTTTTCTGTTGAAGTTGTAACTAGGGTTGGTCTTCATAATGTAAATTTATCATTGATGTATTTATTATATTTTTGTCAAAGAATGTTCTTCATGCTTAAAGAGTCAAAACGAGTCAAAAAGAATTTATTGTGAGTCAAAAGAAAATGTATTTAAGTCATGTCCCAGTTGGACATTTGTAAGAAAAGGAATTTTAGTTTTTTCTTTGAGTCATAAGTCCACCAAATGAACAAGTCGGCCCAGTCCTCCAAAAGACACCTATTTGACCCCCTGAACAGCTATATATAAATGACAAGTTTGACTTACTTGACAGATCATTCATCAACAAGAAATGAAGTACATCTGAACCTAAGCGAGGAAGGAAAAGACCGAGTCAAGAGAAAGTAAAGAGAACGTAAAGAGAAGCCAAAGAATAAAAGAATATTCTATTGTTGACTGAATTTCTGATCTAACAGCTCGCACATGTGGACTGACTTTTTGTGGAAAAGGCCAAACCTTTTGAAGTAATTCCAGGACCGAAATTTTCTGTGGTCGACCAGATTGGAGCATATTTGACCAGCTTTGACTTTGACTTTGGAGGTGACTTGGAAGAGGGCTAGACTTTGTATTTTGGTGACAGTTTGGTCCTGGTCTTGGATATCTCTCATTTTGATCTGATTCTATAAAAGAAAGATTGTTGGGTTTTCCGTTTTCGGATTTCCCTTGACTAACAGCCTAATTTTGGTGTCTCTTGTCTCTTTGTGATCTCTATATTTTCCTGGTTGATTGAACATTTGTATAATTGCTTGATGAAGAAGACATAACAAGTAATAATAAGACATCTAATGTAATTATCAAGAAGAGGAATCAAGCATTAATGTATACTACACTTGGTTTCCCAACATTTTGTTCTACATCTATTTTGGAACATATACTGTTTTTATTAGAATTTCTGAAGGCATTTGCTTCTATTCCTTTTTTCTGTGCCATAGCGGAGTAAGTGTAATGATTTTGAGTGCAGCATGGCCAAGAAAATATTAAAAGCAGTTGTTGAAAGATGGGATGATCAAGCTGCTAATTTGGATGAAACTGTTCCGTCCAAGTGGAAGGTGAAGGTATTCTCTTTAAACTTTTTACTTTGCTCTTGAAAACATGAGTTTAATTTTATAGTCTTGAGCTATTACAAACCAGGATTTAGCTAACTTTTCTTTTAATTGCGTAGATGCATTGGTCACATACATGGTATACTATATGGCATTCAACGTAAACATCTGTTAAGTTGGTTATTATTTTAGAGTATAAGAACTCAATTTTACAAGTAATAGATTAAATAGTGACAACATGCCATTGTGATGTATTTCATTGCAATATATTTATTGAATTTGGTTGAGGTATTTGTAAAATTGATGAAGAAAATGGAGGTGTATCTTTAATTTTTTTTTCAGGAAACACTGGAACAGTGAGGACCGTCAAAGGTTTGAGGACCCTTTAATCACTATTTTTCTTGCTCTTCTTTTTTTGTACTACCATACCAACCTTGGTACTTTAGGAGCCTGCCCAGCATCACCTAAAAGTTCTGGACTAAATGAAATTCAAAAGTTCTTATCATCAATTATGATTGTAGAAAATCCTCAAGATGTTGGGAAGAGAATGATGCTTTCAAAATTATGTTTGAGATGTTCGAGACCGAGGATAATGTCATGTTTTGGCAGATGAGTGAAGTGGAAGAAAAAAAAATCTATAAACATGTTAGGTGTAATAGAGCTACTACAAGGTCAAAATACATATAAATATGTTAATTTAATAATTCATAACATTGAGTCTGCACTCAAAGATTCTACTCTACAGCTGAAACTTTAAACGTTGAGAAATGCTTAACAAAACTTCTGATTTTCAAAAACTAAAAGCATGGGAGTATAGATCAGGAGAGTTGACACTGCATATGTAAATCTTTGATCGTTACAGTTAGTGATGTACTGTAAATTTGAAAGATAAGAATTCTGCAATCACAAACCACAACCATGAATTCTGTAACAGCAAGCTACTTTCTTTTCATTCACCTTCTTTGGTTCTTCTTCCACAGAGGCAGTAGTGTAGGAAATCTTGTGATTGGCCTGAATCATCCTCCCCCCTTGAAGATAATGGAGCTGGAATGGGAAAAGAAGTGTAGAATAAACTGATCATGTGGTGTTGGTTTGGTTCTGTGGCCTTGCATTTTGTATACTTCCAGGAGTTGAATGTTGTAGGTGCTCCCCTCGTGTGAGAAATTGAAACTAACACAGCCTCAGACTTGCCTTGTGCTCATCTGAAGCTAAGTCACATGGCTCGGATTTGACAACGATTCAATCTGATTCAGATTCAGATCTTCCAATAAGGTGCAAATGAGGTTCAGCTTTAGGCTCGGCTATACACATTTTCATATATATATATATATAATGTTATATTTCATTATAAATTATAATAATATAATATATATATATATATATATATATATATATATAATAATTATATATAATATAAAGTGTATATATAGAATAATATGAAAAAAGAATATAATATAAAATATATATAATAATAAAAATGTAAATATAAAATTAAAAAAAATCATAAATAACCACTTGTAATTGTGGCTGGTACTGTGTTGAGCGAGCACTCCTTTGTCATGACTCGTTACAATGTGACCATTGCCAATAGCGAATCACAACCATCGCCAGGTCCACAGGGAGGAAGGCGCAAGTGCATAGTGCAATGAATTGACAACACGACAATACAAAGATGATGCCTGATGGTTAAAACTGGTTTTTCTACCCACCAACTAGCTCGTTGTGCCATTTCTCCGTCACTTGAGCTAGCCATGTGGTCCCTCCCATCTGACATGGTCGTATGTTTGAAGGTGGGCCTCCCAAACTTGAAGGTATGCCTTGTCATTTGGTAATTGAGTATTGTAGTTTATTTATCATGAAAACTTTTGGGCATGGATTAATGGGGGGATTCGACGGAAAGAGTGGGCTAGGTCTGTGCTCTTATCCCCTAGACTTCTTTTGGATGTTAACCTTGGACCCTAGTCTTGTGGGATCTCTTTTATTGACCTTTGAGCTTTAGGGATGGTACTCCATGGGAAACCATGATTTTGGTTGCGTGGTCCTTCTCCCTCATCCACATATATCACTCCCCTTTCGCTCATTATAACCGCATTCATCATTCCTCCCACTTGGGTCTACATTCCTTCACTGGGTCCATGTGGGGTTAACCTTCCCCTTCCCCTTGCCCACACCTTGGGTTGGGCCTGGAACAATGCCTTGGAGGTTGATGTAGCTGAAAAGAAAATTAAAAGCATAATTGGCCACATTCAACAGGAAAATGTACCACAAAATGCAAAAGATGGTCGAGACAAACACATTTAGCATGTGGGCAAAAGCTAATACATGAGCTCTACCCCATTATCATGGCCATCACCCTGGTTCCTACAGGCCCTAGATGAGCCTCCTTTATCATTCAGGAACCCATGATTGTCCCAACTCCTGGTGGGAAATGAACCACCCTACCCTAAAGGGGGTGTCCATTGCTATACCTTACACATCATACTCTTATCCCTTGAACCCCAAGCAGTTAATCAAAGAAAAATCATAAAAAAGCAAAAGGAATATAAAAAAAGGTGGAAAAATCAAGGCCGGGGCACCTCATGTACCACAATTGCTCCCTTCTATACATTATATACCCAACTGTGGGCTTCCCTTTTGCTAGCTACCCTCTACCCTAGCATGTGGCCTAGGGTTGCCCCTTTTCATTCCCTACTCCATTCATCTCTTTATCACATACCACCACCCTTTGAAGGATGGACCTTGGACATTCTATCCTCTTTAAAGGTAAAAACCACCTAATAGGATACTTGGTTCACCCCATTTGGAGTTTGGAGACATTAGCAAATGCCATTATGAAGGGCCCACCTGTTGCCCATGGTTTGTAAGCGCTTTAACTTGATTTCCTTTACTGACTTGTTGTACTAGAAGGCTAGGGGACATATTGGATCTTATGCAGGATTGCAGATGGTCTCCATTTTGGGTTTGGTCTCCCTATATGGGGTCCTAACCCTCTCGAGGGCTACATTGGCACATGTAGGGTGTGTGTTGAGAGCCATGAGTCTCCATACCAGTAGATAGTACTCCATGGATCCCCAAAGATGTTCAGAGATTTCTCAAGGTTCACCTATTGGACGATGAAGATGCACCTAGTTCACTTTGCCTGCCAACCACACAGTTGTACCATACACTTGGCAGATGACCCAAGACTTGTATGCCGATGTCGCATCAATTACACCATCATCTGAGCCCTTTCAGATAGTCTACAGGCATCTTCGACCTACTTGGAGGCCCATGAGGTTACTTGTGTGCCCTCACACCCATTGGGAGCACCACATGCTTATTATTTGGAGAACAAGGGGCCAACCCCTTGTCCACTACTTTTAGGAGTCCTATTCATCATTGTGGCACTTATGGATGTTGATTTGGGGTAGCATCAGATGTGCTCTAGTCATGAAAATTGGTGGAGAGGCTAAAACACATGAGGTCTCCAAGACCTAGAAATGTTTTGGACAGATTCTACCTGGTTTGGGAGATATTAAAATAATTAATATTTTTAATGGAGTTTCTAAGTCTAAACTTAGGAAAAATAAAATGGGTATTAATATAAAACTAGGTTAGAAGGTCCCAAAAGACATGGATCAAGCCAAATCTAATCTTAACCGTTGAAGGACCAACAGGAAAAGTATAAGAGGAGGCTTGAGGGTCAGTTGGAGAATATACCATGTAGAAATTCTACAAATTCTCTACAAATCTTGCTCTGAGACCATATAGAAAATCTGACTATAGATTAACCCAATAATGCAATATAACCAAAACAAAATACTATAATCTACTTCTACTATCAATTTGTGGAAGCTTAATGATCGAGTTGAATCAAAGCTGAACACATATAGCCAGAAGAAGAAGAATCAATGCACAATACACATGAAAATACTTTGGGGAAAGCCTCAGCTAAAAACCCCATTATCTGTATTATCATACAAGGTGGAAATACATCAGAATTATACAAAGCCTTAACTCTCACAGCTAGCTAGCTCTCAGTACAATCCTCCTAGATGCTCACAGCAAATGAAGCTTCTCACAAGCCTTCTCCTCTGCCCTCCAAGCCTCCTATTTCCTTGTGCAGTTTGTCCTGGGTGATCCTCCTGTTACCAAGTGTAACACTGATCACCCACACTGATCTCACACCCTGTAAAACTGCGCAATCCTCAAGGAACCTTACTTTTACTGCATGGATGAGTTTCCTTTATAGGAAAACACATGGAACTGATAGTACACTATCCTTGACATATAGCTCAATTGGGTCTTTCTCTGAATAGGCATGCATGAGTTTCTGATGAGAGAATCTTCAGTTATCCGAAGTACACTTGTTGAGTGCATGCATGCATCAACCGACTAATAACTCACAATTAGTTCCTCAAATAGTTTGGAACTAATTTAACTGGACTTAACTCAGTAAACTAAGCTAACTAATTACGACTCAATTATAACTCAATCTTATCTCCTTAATTAAAGGATAACTGTTGCATGACTTCAGAAAGACTTCTAACTTGAATTTCTCCAACTAATTAATCCATAATGAATTAATTAATTAATTCCAAGCAGATGGTGAGACTAAATTCGAATTTAATTCACAATTTTAATTCAAGGACAAATTAAAATTGGAATATTCTAGATTCTATTTTTATCATTTCTTGTTGCTATTTTCAACACACTAGAGTGAACAATCATTCGATTTCCTAGAGCGGGGTTTGCTAAGAAAAGTCGAATCAATGATCAGTTTGTGGCCAAGGGCAGTGAGTACTAAACAGAGAGGCATAGATAGTATTGAGAGACCAACGCAGAGGCAGATAGGCAGACGCAGAAGCCAGAGCAGGCCACGCAGAGCCCAACAGAGACAGCGCAGAGCGAGAAGGGCCTACTTCATCCACGCAAAGGGCAGCAGGAGTGACGCAAAAGGCCGTAGAGGCTGCACAATGCCTCAGAGCGCTGACGCAGAGGGGTTTAAGGCTGACGCAGAGGCCAGGAGGGTTGACACAGTGCTTCAGTGGTGCTGGAGAGGGTTTCGTGAGGTAGATTTCCTGAATATCTGCTTCCGAATAGAGAGGTATTACTGCCGATTATTTTTCTCTGTTGGATGAGCCAGTTTGGCACCCAGTTGTACTTAAGGATATACTGCATAATAAATAAACCCTCAGAATTACTGCACCGGTTTTCCCAAGTTGGTTTTTTCGGGGACGAGTTGTCCAAAAATAACAGTCACTTGTGTGTTTGGTATTTCTTTCAGCTATTGATGTGTAGATGGTTGAGACTATATTGTGTTTATTTCGATGTTTATATGTTTAAATAACTTGTTTGTAATTAATAAGTAGGAGAAATAAACTAGAAGAATACAGATAAAATTTCTAATGGGTAGACTTAGAAATTTCAACATGGTATCGGAGCATGGTTGCAGATCACAGGAGCACTGAAGGCATCAGCAGAAGCAGAGCATTTGCAACAGAGACAGTTGTTCCAAGTAACATAAGTTGTTTCTTGTAGAAAGCGATAGAAGAAGGGTTGATGCAGAGGGACTGCGTCATCAGTTCGAGCTAGAGAGAGGCCAACGCAGAGGCTGAGGAGGGCAAAAAAGGATTCACGTAGAGACCAGGAGGGTTGACGCAGTTGGCTAGGGGAGCATTTCAGCGAGTGCTGGGATTGCGTAGAGCCTAGAGGCTTAGTCCTTTAGTTCTTGGCGCATAGGAGGCTGTGAGCAGATTGTGAGAAGTGAAGCTAGTGGGGTATTGTTGTTGCCTAGTCAGAATAGTACCTAACGGGAAAAACCAAGGTAGAGGGAGTCGATACCGAGGCAGATTTCTAGCCAAGGAATCCGGATCAGTGTTGCAGGTGCACAGGAGATCAGAGAGGTTCGACTTGACGGTTAGTAGGCGGATTTCCAGGAGGGAAATTGGGACTCAGAGGGAGTCTAGAGAGCACTTCCAGAGGGAAGTAGAAACTCGGAGGAAGTCGAACAAAGGATCAGAGAGATGGCCATGAATGGACTGAGGGATCAGGACAGGCTAGACGGGGCATCCAACTTTGTGGTCTGGAAGGCCAGGATCCTGTCCATTCTAGATAGGCATCGCATCAAGGCCTTCGCCTTGAGAACAGTGGCTATCCCAGTTGACCCAACTAATAATGAGAAGTACGAGGAGGCAATGACCAAGGCGAAATGCATCATCCTTGATGGGGTCAAGGATCATGTGGTCCAACATATTGACGAGAAGGAGACGACAAAGGAAATGTGTTGAAATTTCTAAGTTTAACCATTAGAAATTTTATCTGTATTCTTCTGGTTTATTCCTCCTACTTGTTAATTACAAACAAGTTATTTAAACATATAAATATCGAAATAAACACAATACAGTCTCAACCATCTACAGACCAACATTTGAAAGAAATAGCAAACACACAAGTTACACCATTATTTTTGGACAAATAGTCCCTAGAAAAACCCAACTTGAGAAAACCGGTTCAGCAATTCTGAGGGTTATTTATTATGCAGGATATCCTTGAGTACAGTTGGGTGCCAAACTGGCTCACCCGACAGAGAAAAATAACCGGCAGTAATACCTCTCTATTCGGAAACAGGTATTCAGAAAACCTGCCCCACGAAACCCTCTTTAGCAACACTAAAGCATTGTGTCAACCCTCCTGGCCTTTGCGTCAACCTCAGAACTCTCTGCGACAGCCCTCTGAGGCATTGTGTAGCCTCTGGGACCCTCTGCGTCACTCCTGTTGCCTTCTGCGTGGATGACGTAGACCCTCTGGTCTCTGCACCATCTTTGCTGGGCTCTGTGTGGCCTGCTCTGGCTTCTACGTCTGCTTCTTTGCCTCTGCGTTGGTCTCTCGGTACTATCTCTGCCTCTCTGTTCAGTACTCATTGCCCCTCGCTGCCAATCATTGATTCAACTTTACTTAGCAACTCCGCTCTAGTAAATAGAATGTCTAATCACTTTGGTGTGTTCTCCAACTGACCCTCAAGCCTCCTCTTATACTTTTCCTATTGGTCCTTCAACGGCCGAGATTACATCTCTAATCAACGGCTAAGATTAGATTTGGCTTGATACATGACTTTTGGAACCTTTTAACCAAGTTTTATATTAATATTTTATTTTTCCTAAGTTTAGACTTAGGAACTCCATTAAAAATATTAATTATTTTAATATCTCCTAAACCGGGTAGAATCTTCCCAAACCATTTCTAGGTCTTGGAGATCTCATGCGCTTTAGCCTCTCGACCAATTTTCATGGCTAGAGCACATACGATGCTACCCCAAATCAACACTTCCTCTTAGCGAGGACTGTGCTATAGTAATACTCCTCACTGAGCATTACTCTGATTATATGGCACCGGTACCTGTGATGATGCTAGGCCTCCACACCCAACATCCTCTGCATTGCTGCATCCTGTACTGCTGCCCATGACCCTGCCACTGCCACTGCTACATCTGTACGACAACTCCCTCTGCATCTGTGCTGCTGCTGGTCCTTTCTCCCAACACTACATCTGCACTGCAAACCCCTCTCATCATGCTGCATCGTGCTACTGCATATTGCTACTGAACTGCAACTCAATTATTGAGAAGTAATTAACTGATCCACCCAACTACTGACATCCCTGTCAGGCTAGAGACACTCCCGATGCTAAAGCTCTCTTTGCCGCTAACAAGTGCTCCCTCTACTGACATCTGTGCTGTTGCAACAACTCCTTGCATTTCGCACCTCTGCAAACCTCTCTGTGCCATCCTGCACTGTTGCAACATTCTCCATGCCTCTCACACTGTTGTAGCCTGCTAGCCTCGCGCTGCCCTGGGACTTTTGCACTGTAGCACTCTCTGGAGCTTCTTCCACATCTTTCTACCAACATACACCGGTCCTGCTATTCTCTCTTCGGGGCTGCCGTAGCAAGGTATAATCCAAGAGATTTGGTACCTCAAGGATCCCGCCCCTCATTGCCTGTAGTCTTCCAGACTACAACTCATTGTCTCCCCACCTCCTCTCTAGAGGTACAAGAGCACTCGTGGCACAATCATCATCCTCCTCTACCACCTCTTTCGCTTTCGCTAGTGCTGCCTTCGAGTTAAATGCCTCTCCCTTGTTCTTCTTCCTCAGACACTGGTTCGCATAATTACCCAGTTCCCCACAGTTGAAGCACTTGACCTTGGAAAGGTCCTTTTTCTTCCTCTTCTCCTACTTCCCTGTAGATGCCAGAGCTGCATCCTCTTTCTCTTCCTTCTTGATCCGGACTCCTTTGTTGCTACTTCCCGTCTTGCTCAGCTATCTGATCTCTTCTTGGCGAAGAGCCGCCCACAATTCTTCCCAATCTGGAAGATTCTCCTTGCTCAGTATGCTCTGGACAAATGTCTTCCACTCTGCAGAGACTGCGTTTAGTGCGTTCCTCACCATCAACACCTGAGCCGGCGTAGCCCCGCTGGAAGTCAGTTGGTCCTGGACCTCCTTCAATCTCCCGAGGAAGTGATCTATCTGCTCTCCCTTCTGCATCTGGTATGACCGTAGTTGATTCTCAAGTAACATCTTTCTCTGCACAGAAGTATGTTGGTACAACTTCTTCAAGGCTCCCACATTTCCTTTGCCATCTACTTCTTGGCAATATGTTGGACCACATGATGCTTGACCCCATCAGGGATGATGCATTTCGCCTTGGACATTGCCTCCTCGTACTTCTCATTATTAGCTGGGTCAACTGGGATAGCCACTGTTCTCAAGGCGAAGGCATTGATACGATGTCTATCTATCCAGATTCCTTGGCTAGAAACCCGCCTTGGTAGCAACTCCCTCTACCTTGGTTTTGCCCTGTTAGGTACTGTTCTGTCCACAACATCCCACCAACTTCACCCCTCGCAAACTGCCCACAACTTCCTAAACCCCAGCAACCGAAGGACTGAGCCTCTAGGCTCTGCGCAATCTCGGTACTGGTTGAAATGCTCCCCTAGCCAACTGCATCAACTCTCCTGGTCTTGCATGGCTCTGCGTGAGCCTTTTCTTCCCTCCTCAGCCTCTGCGACGGCCTCTCTTTGGCCAGGATTGATGAGGCAGCCCCTCTGCGTCAACCCAACTTCTGTCGCTTTCTACAAGGAACAACTTCTGTCACTCGGGACAACTATTTTCTGCTGCAAATGCTCTGCTTCAGTTCTCCTGTGATCTGCAACCACGCTCTGATACCATGTTGAAATTTCTAAGTCTAATCGTTAGAAATTTTATCTGTATTCTTCTGGTTTATTCCTGCTACTTGTTAATTACAAACAAGTTATTTAAACATATAAATATCGAAATAAACACAATACAGTCTCAACCGTCTACAAATCAACAACTGAAAGAAATAGCAAACGCACAAGTGACACCATTATTTTTGGACAACTCGTCCCTGAAAACACCCAACTTGGGAAACTAGTGCAGCAATTTTGAGCATTATTTATTATGCAGTATATCCTCAAGTACAACTAGGTGCCAAACTAGCTCACTCGACAGAGAAAAATAACTGGTAGTAATACCTCTCTATTCGGAAGCTGGTATTCAGAAAACTTGCCCCACGAAACCCTCTCCAGCAACACTGAAGCACTGGGTTAGCTCTCCTGGCCTTTGCGTCAGCCTCTAAACCCTCTGTGTTAGCCCTCTGAGGCACTAAGCAGCCTCTGGGACCCTTTGCGTAACTCTTGCTGCCTTCTGCATGGATGGCATAGGCCTTTTGGCCTCTACGCTGTCTCTGTTGGGCTCTGCGTGGCCTGCTCTGGCTTCTGTGTCTACTTATCTGCCTCTACGCTGGTCTCTCAACCCTATCTTTGCCTCTTTGTCTAGTACTCACTGCCCCTCGCTACTGATCACTGATTCGACTTTACTTAGCAACTCTGCTCTAGTAAATCGAATGAGTGATCACTCTGGTGTGTCCTCCAACTAACCCTCAAGCCTCTTCTTATACTTTAACTGTTAGTCCTTCAACGTCCGAGATTACATTTCTAATCAACAGCTAAGATTAGATTTGGCTTGATCCATGACTTTTGCAACCTTCTCTCCTAGTTTTATATTAATACCCATTAATATTTTATTTTTCCTAAGTTTGCACTTAGGATCTCCATTAAAAATAATAATTATTTTAATATTTCCCAAACCAGGTAGAATCTGCCCAAACCATTTCCGGGTCTTGGAGATCTCATGTGCTTTAGCCTCTCCACTAATTTTCATGGCTAGAGCACATCCGATGCTACCCCAAATCAACACTCCCTCTTAGCGAGGACTGTGCTATAGTAATACTCTACCCTGAGCATAGCTCTGATTATATGGCACCGATACCTATGCTAATGCTAGGCCTCCCTGCCCAAAATCCTCTGCATTATTGCATCCTGTACTGCTGCCCATGGGGGCCACGCCGGATCAGAAGTTGATGGTGAGGACCACACTAAACGCAGTCTCCAAGGAGTGGGATAAATTTGTCCAGAGCATACTGGGCAAGGCGAATCTTCGCCAAAAAGAGATCAAACGGCTGAGCAAGAGGGCAAGTAGCAGCAAAGGAGTCCAGAGCAATAAGGAAGAGGAAGAGGATGCATCTCTGGCATCTGTGGGGAAGAGGAAGAAAAAGGACCTCTCCAAAGTTAAGTGCTTCAATTGTGGGGAAATGGGTCATTATGCGAACCTGTGTCCAAGTAAGAAGAACAAGGGAGATGCATCTGACTCGAAGGCAGCACTAGCGAAGGTGGAAAAGGAGGTAGAGGAGGATGACGATTGTGCCATGAGAGCTCACGTACCTCTAGAGAAGAGGTGGGGAGACATCGAGCTATAGTCAAGAAGACTACAGGTGATGAGGGGCAGGATCCTTGAGGTACCCAAACTCTTGGATCAGATCCTTGCTACGGGAGCCCCGAAGTGAGAAGTAGCAGGACTGGCGATGTCGGTAGAAACAAATGCAGATGAAGCGGCGAAGAGTGCAACAATGCAGGAGTCCTGGGCAGCGGAGAGGTAGCAGGCTGCAACAGTGTGAGAGACACGGAGAGTGTTGCAACAGTGTAGGATGGCACAGAGAGGTTTGTAGTGGTGCGAGATGCAGGGAGTTGTTGCAGCAGTGCAGAGGTCAGTAGAGGGAGCACTTGTTGGTGGCAGAGAAAGCTTCAGCATCGGGAGTGTTTCTAGCCTGAAAGGGATGTTAGAAGTTGGGTGGATCAGTTACTTACTTCTCAGTAACTTAGTTGCAGTGCAGTAGCACAATGCGGCATGATGAGAGGGGGTTGCAGTGCAGATGCAATGTTGGGAGAAAGGACCAGCAACAACTCGGATGTAGAGGGAGCTGCCGTACAGATGGACCAGTGGTAGTGGTAGAGCCATGGGCAGTAGTACAGGATGCAACAGTGTAGAAGATTTTGGGCCGGGAGACCTAGCATTAGCACAGGTACTGGTGCCGTATATTCAAAGTGATGCTTAGTGTGGAGTATTACTATAGGATAGTCCTTGCTAAGAGGGAGTGTTGATTTGGGGTAGCATCGGATGTGCACTAACCATGAAAATTGGTGGAGAGGCTAAAGCACACGAGATCTCCAATACCTAGAAATGGTTTGGGCAAATTCTACCCGGTTTGGGAGATATTAAAATAATTAGTCTTTTAATGGAGTTCCTAAGTCTAAACTTAGGAAAAATAAAATATTAATGGATATTAATATAAAACTGGGTTAGAAGGTTCCAAAAGACATGGATCAAGCCAAATCTAATCTTAGTCGTTGATTAGAGATGTAATCTCGGCCGTTGAAGGACCAACAAGAAAAGTATAAGATGAGGCTTGAGGGTTAGTTGGAGAATACACCAGAGTGATCAGTCATTCGATTTTCTAGAGTGGGGTTTGCTAAGAAAAGTTCAATCAGTGGTCAGTTTGCAGCGAGGGGCAGTGAGTACTGGACAGAGAGGCAGAGAGAGTGTCAAGAGACGAGCATAGAGGCAGAGAGGCAAACACAAAAGCTAGAGCAGGCCACGCAGAGCCCAACAGAGACAACGTAGAGCCACAAGGGCCTGCATCATCCACGCAGAGGGCAGTAGGAGTGACGCAGAAGGCCGCAGACACTGCACAGTGCCTACGAGGATTGACACAGAGGGGTTTGAGGCTGATGCAGAGGCCATGAGGGCTGACACAGTGCTTCAGTGGTGCTAGAGAGGGTTTTGTGGGGCATATTTTCTGAATATCTACTTCTGAATAGAGGTATTACTGCTAGTTATTTTTCTCTGTAGGGTGAGCCAGTTTGGCACCCAGTTGTACTCAAGGATATATTGCATAATAAACAAACCCTTAGAATTGCTGCACCGGGTTTCCCAAGTTGCGTTTTTCCGGGGACGAGTTGTCCAAAAATAATGGTGTCACTTGTGTTTTTGCTATTTCTTTCAGCTGTTGATCTGTAGATGGTTGAGACTGTATTTTGTTTATTTTGATGTTTATATTTTTAAATAATTTGTTTGTAATTAACAAGTAGGAGAAATAAACCAGAAGAATACATATAAAATTTCTAACGAGTAGACCTAGAAATTTCAACAATGGACTTCATCAGGCTTCTTAGAAGGCCCAACAACATGTGTTATTTATCATTCGACCTCTTGAGATGCTTATTCTTTTGTTTATGAGCTAGTTTGGTGGGTTTGTCACCAAAAGTTCGCTGTTTTTCACATTATTTTATTTTAGGGGCTAAGGTAGGCCCAAGTAGCTAAATCAAACTCATTAGAAGTGTATGAATAGAAGTGACGAGGATTCATTTTAGCATCATCACTTGGATTTGGAATTAGTATCTCTTTAGATATTTTCGCTATCCTTCTTGGAGGACAAATTTTTGGAGCATGGAATGAATTTTGATGTTTGGATAATTTTCATATTTCTTGGAGCTTCTTGATGGCAAGTTTTTTGGATGGTTGGATATATTCTTATACATGTAAGTATATTTTAATTCTATTCTTTCTTTCTAATTTTGTCACGTACATTGTTGCTAAGATTTTGCTATACTAGGGCTTATTTGCTGCATCTCATATGCGAAGCTGTGGAAATTTTGTTTGTGGATAGTAAACGCTTCATGTATGGGCCATGTATAATGAATGAATGTTCCTAGGGATGTTTAATTACTGAAATTCACCTTGACAAGCCATCTACTTTGCAAAACAAAGTATAAAGTCTTTGAAGCTGCTTTTGTCGCTGCCCTAGTGCCAAGTGAAGTTGTCTTTGAGGCCTCCTTGACCTAGAAAATTCAAGGGTGAATAGTCATAATTCTACCCGACTCCAATCTCCCCAAAGGATTCGGCACTGGTCCACCCAAAGGTGATCACATTAAAACTATTTTCCTTTTCCCCTTTCCTCTTCTCTAGGTCACCTAGGGCATCAATTATCTCACTATCTAGTGATCCAAATACTTTGATTTTTGGTCCGCAACTACACTGGTGTGTCCTAAAGAAGCCCTCGAAATTTCATGAGATTCCGATGGTGAGATTTTGAGATATCACAAGCCCTAGCTTGAAGACGAATTCTTACCCTTGTTTTCCCTTAGGCTAGAAACCTCTTTGGGATTCTTGCATCGCCTTTCATTGAAAATTCATTCCTTGATTGCTTTCCCCTCCCTAATTAGGTCAAGCATATCATTGGTTGCTAAATCCTATCCCCTTACCGAACCTTGGGATTACTTGGTCTTGTTTGGTCCCACGCATTATCAAGGTTAACTCTTCAAAGATCACCTGGAACCCAAGTTTCCACAAGAATTCTATGACTTAGGGATCTCCTTTATAAGGCACATACTTAAAACCTAACCTTGGAAATTTTCCCTAAGCCCTTCCTGGAGAGCCTTCCATCTTGTCTTCCAAGACATGCAAGCTACATATTTGAGCCTCTCTTGTGAATAGGCTTCCAGGATCACCCCTCGCCCTATCATTGGTCCATCCATTTCGTGGTCCTTACAATGTGTCTCCTCCTTGTTGAAATTTCTAAGTATTACCCGTTAGCAATTTAATCTATATTCTTCTGGTTTATTTCTTCTACTTGTTAAATTCGAACAAGTTATTTAAAACATATAAATA
The DNA here is from genome assembly GCA_000404065.3 of Pinus taeda. Taxonomy (NCBI): domain Eukaryota; kingdom Viridiplantae; phylum Streptophyta; class Pinopsida; order Pinales; family Pinaceae; genus Pinus; species Pinus taeda. Next base: position 38,401 of record APFE031755905.1, on the reverse strand, counting down.
ACAAAATAAACACAATACAGTCTCAACATCTACAGATCAATAGTTGAAAGAAAACAAACACACAAGTGACATTGTTATTTTGGACGAATGTCTCCGGAAAAACCCAATGCGGGAAAACTGATGTAGCTATTATGAGGGTTTATTATTATGCAATATTTCCTTGAGTACAACTGGGTGCCAAACTGGCTCACTCGACAATGAAAAACAACCGGCAATAATACCTCTCTATTCGGGAACAGGTATTCAGAAAACGTGTGCCACGAAATCCTCTCCAGCAACTCTGAAACATTGCGCTGGCCCTTCTGGCCTTTGCGTCAGCCTTAGAACCCTCTTCGTCAGCCTCAGAACCCTCTGCGTCAACCCTCTGAAGCACTGTGCAGCCTCTGGGATCCTCTACGTCACTCCTGCTGCCCTTCGCGTGGATGATGCAGGTCCTCTGACCTTTGCGTTGCCTGCTCTGGCTTCAGCGTCTGCCTATCTGCTTCTGCGCTGGTCTCTCGACACTATCTTTGCTTCTCTGTCCAGTACTCACTGCTCCTCGCTGCTTATCACTGATTTGACTTTACTTAGCAAACCCCGCTAAAGTAAATCAAATGACCGATCACTTTGGTGTCTCTTCCAACTCACCCTCAAGCCTCCTCTTATACTTTTCCTGTTGGTCCTTCAACGGCCGAGATTACATCTCTAATCAACAGCTAAGATTAAATTTGGCTTGATCCATGACTTTTGGAACCTTCTAACCTAGTTTTATATTAATACCCATTAATATTTTATTTTTTCCTAAGTTTAGACTTAGGAACTCCATTAAAAATATTAATTATTTTAGTATCTCTCAAACCAGGTACAATCTCTCCAAACCATTTATGGGTCTTGGAGATCTCATGTTCTTTAGCCTCTCCACCAATTTTCATGGCTAGAGCACATCTGATGCTACCCAAAATCACCCTCTTGGCAAGGACTATGCTGTAGTAATACTCCTCACTAAGCATTACTATGATTATATGGCACTAGTACCTGTGCTGATGCTAGGCCTCCCCGCTCAACATCCTCTGCATTGCTGCATCCTGTATTGTTGCCCATGGCCCTGCCATTGCCACTGCTGCATCCGTACGACAGCTCCCTCTACATCCGTGCTGCTGCTGGTCCTTTCTCCCAACATTGCAACTGCATTGCAACCCCCTCTCATCATGCTGCATCGTGCTACTGCATACTGGTACTGCACTACAACTCAGTTACTGAGAAGTAAGTAACTGATCCAGCCAACTTCTAACATCCCTTTCAGGCTAGGAACACTCCTGATGCTGAAGCTTTCTCTGCTGCCAACAAGTGCTCCCTCTACTGACCTCTGTGTTGTTGCAACAACTCCTTGCATCTCGCACCACTACAAAACTCTCTGTGCCATCCTGCACTGTTGCAACACTCTCCGTGCCTCTCGCACTGTTGTAGCCTGCTAACCTCGCGCTACCAGGGGACTCCTGCAATGTAGCACTCTCTGCCGCTTCATCCACATTCGTCTCTACCGACATCCGCCAGTCTTTCTACTCCCTCTTCGGGGCTCCTGTAGCAAGGTATAATCCAAGAGGTTGAGTATCTAAGGGATCCTGCTCCTCATTGCCTGTAGTCCTTCTGACTACAACTCGATGTTTCCCCACCTCTTCTCTAGAGGTACATGACCACTTATGGAACAATCGTCATCCTCCTCTACCTCCTTCTCCACCTTTGCTGGTGCTGCCTTAAAGTCAGATGCCTCTCCCTTAGACTTCTTCTTTAGATACTGGTTCGCATAATGACTCAGTTCCCCACAGTTGAAGCACTTGACCTTGGAGAGGTCCTTTTTCTTACTCTTCTCCTTCTTTCCCGTAGATGTCAGAACTACATCCTCTTCCTCTACCTTCTTGATACAGACTACTTTGCTGCTACTTCCCGTCTTGCTCAACCACCTGATCTCCTCTTGGCGAAGAGCCACCCACAATTCTTCCCAATCTGGAAGATCTGCCCTCGCTAGTATGCTCTGGACAAATGTCTCCCACTCCTTGGAGACTGCATTAAGTGCGGTCCTCACCAACATTTCCTCATCCGGTGTGGCCCCTATGGAAGTCAGTTGGTCCCGAATCTCCTTCAACTGACCGAGGAAGTGATCTATCTGCTCTCCCTTCTGCATCTGGTATGACCGCAACTGATTCTCAAGTAAGATCTTCCTCTGTGTGGAAGTATGTTGGTACAACTTCTTCAAGGCGTCCCACATTTCCTTTGCCATCTCCTTCTCGGCAATATGTTGGACCACATGATCCTTGACCCCATCAAGGATGATACATTTTGCCTTGGCCATTGCCTCCTCGTACTTTTCATTATCAGCCTGCTCAACTGGGATCGCCATTGTTCTCAAGGCAAAGGCCTTGATGCGATGTCTATCTAGAATGGACAGGATCCTGGCCTTCTAGACCACAAAGTTGGATGTCCCGTCCAACCTGTCCTGATCCCTCAGCCCATTCATGGCCATCTCTCTGCTCTTTCTGTCGACTCCTCCGAGTCTCTCTACTTCCCTCCGGAAGTTCTCTCTTCGACTCCTACTGACTCTGTCTACTTCCCGCCTGGAAGTCCTTTGCTGGACTCCCTTTGAGTCCCGATTTCTCTTATGGAAATCATGCTGCCAATCGTCAAGTTGCACCTCTCTGATCTATTGTGCACCTGCAATACTGATTTGGATTCCTTGGCTAGAATTCCGCCTCAGTAGCAACTCCCTCTACCTTGGTTTTTCCCTGTTAGGCACTGTTTGCCCACAGTACCCCACCAGCTTCGCTCCCGCAAACTGCCCATAGCTTCTTATGCCCCAACAACTGAAGGACTGAGCCTCTAGGCTCTGTGGAATCTCGACATTGGTAAAGCAATTCCCTCAGCCAACTACGTAAACACTCTTGGTCTCTGCGTGAGACTCTTTCTGCCTTCCTCAGCCTCTGCGCTGGCCTTTCTCTGGCCCAGACTGATGATGCAGTCCCTCTACGTCAACCCTACTTCTGCCACTTTCTGCAAGGATCAACTTTTGTCACTTGGGACAACCGATTTTGCTACAAATGCTCTGCTTAGCTAATGCCTTCATCTCTCCTGTGATTTGCAGCCACGCTCTGATACCGTGTTCAAATTTCTAAGTATTACCTGTTAGAACTTTAATCTGTATTCTTCTGGTTTATTTCTTCTACTTGTTAAATTCGAACAAGTTATTTAAAACATATAAATAACAAAATAAACACAATACAGTTTCAACATCTACAGATCAACAGCTGAAAGAAAACAAACACACAAGTGACACCGTTATTTTTGGACAAATGTCCCCGGAAAAACCCAATGCAGGAAAACCGGTGCAACAATTCTGAGGGTTTATTATTATGCAGTATTTCCTTGAGTACAACTGGGTGCCAAATTGGCTCACTCGACAGAGAAAAACAAATGGCAGTAATACCTCTCTATTCGGAAATAGGTATTCAGAAAACCTGTCCCATGAAACCCTCTCCAACAACTCTGAAGCACTGCGCTGGCCCTTTTCGCCTCTGTGTCAGCCCTCTGAGGCACTGCGCAGCCTCTGGGACCCTCTGCGCCACTCCTGCTGTCCTCTACGTGGATGACGCAGGCCCTTTGGCCTCTGCACTGTCTCTATTGGGTTCTGCGTGACCTGCTCTGGCTTCAACGTCTGCCTCTTGGCTTCTGCGCTGGTCTCTCAACTCTATCTCTACCTCTCTGTCCAGGACTCACTGCCCCTCGCTGCTGATCATTGATTCGACTTTACTTAGCAAACCCTGCTGTAGTAAATTGAATGACTGATCACTCTGGTGCCTCTTCCAACTGACCCTCAAGCCTCCTGTTATACTTTTGTTGTTGGTCCTTCAACGACCGAGATTACATCTCTAATCAACGGCTAAGATTAGATTTGGCTTGATCCATGACTTTTGGAACCTTCTAACCTAGTTCTATATTAATATCCATTAATATTTTATTTTTCCTAAGTTTAGACTTAGGAACTCCATTAGAAATATTAATTATTTTAGTATCTCCAAACCAGGTACAATCTGTCCAAACCATTTCTGGGTCTTGGAGATCTCATGTGCTTTAGCCTCTCCACCCATTTTCATGGCTAGATCACATGCGATGCTACCCCAAATCAACACTCCTATCAGTGAAAATCCGTAAAGAGTAGGGAGCCTTAGCCGAGGTGACAGTGGGCTGTCACTCCATTGTTGCCCTTGTCCTAGTAGTAACCCTTCAAGGATTGCCTTTTAGTATCCCTGCTAGTTTGAGCGGTAACAAATTTCATTACTAGTATGGAGAAGACGCATAGAACTCGTAAAGACATGTAAATCCACAATAACACATGGAAGTGACTGGCGACAAAGAACCTCGTTGAACCCTTCATTGAACCGGAATGAACTTCAAGTTTACTTTGTTGTTTGCTGAATTTCTTACTTCAACCTAGAAGTTCGAAGAACCCTATAGGGTGTGATTTATATTTGAAGCAAACAATTGGCATAAGAAGATAAAATGGCATATAAGGAAGATGGAAAAAGACTAACTCAACTCTTTTAAACTCACATGTTGTTGAGAATGGTGTAATCTTCAAATGTGGCCATGACCATCTCATATTTTGTCATTAATGCATTTTATTAGGCATTAATTATGGTTAAGGCCTATTGCTGCAAAATCTAGCAGGGCTTACAGAGGGGTGATGCTGCCTAAATCCACACCTGGGATTCTCGTGGGGAAAATCTTTAACTCCACTTGGTGTGTTCTTCAGGGCAAGTCTCGAGTTGAGGTTGACACTTAATTCCCAAGTCCTTTGTCTAGGCTAACTCCTAGTGAAATCAAGGGTGGTGGACCCTATAAAATGGTCCAAGGCTTAACTAATCTATATTAGATGAGCTAAAATCTAGAAGTTAAAAATGTAAGACCAAGATATATCTACAATATTAAGCACAACCAATAGATTCAAAGCATAAATTTCATGAGCATGATAATGACCATCCACGAGCAAGATATTGCAATAAAGGAACAAGTAGACCAGTGCCAATGTGTATGATACTTGCAAAGAAAAGTAATCCAAGTGAGATAAAATAACTTTGAAAGTAAAGAAAGTAAGACTTGGAAAGTGAGTCCTCTAATGCTGGCAATGTGAATGCTTCAAAATAAATAAGTGTACTTGAAATAAATCACAATTGCTCCAATAGATAGATAAACTTGGGAAAGCAAGGAAAGTAAATGAAATAAAGCTTAAGCACTAAGATTGCAAGATATATGTAGTAGGATGCTCTTGGTTTATTTTAGATTAAGTTAGCTAGGTTAGTTGTCAAATCTAGAGCAAGTTTCAAATGAACTTCTTCCCCAGATTGTAATGTTCCAAAATTAAAAAATTGCCAGAAAATTGCTTAACCAAGATTTAACCCTAAATTTCTCCAAACAGTAGCAGAACATGCACCTTGAGATTATGACAACAGAGATAGATTTACATTATGGAACCCAAAAATGCTGCAAACTCATAAGAAATATTGCAAACTTGACTTTATAAATAAAGATATAATATGCCAGTACAATAGCTAGAGTTAGCTCAGATATGATGGCCACAAAATAGTTTTCTGCAAGCTGAACCGCGCCTCCACAAAATTAACTAAAGATAATGCCCAAGCTGAGGATGTGAGTGGTCCTCACTCCAATATCACTAAAGCTCTATGAAACTCCTGGGGGAAGTCTCCTCAAGGAGTGTTGGGTTTTTGTCCAACACTCAACAGCATACCCGAGGGTTTCCGTCCTGGGGCTATAGTAGCTGGGAAATAGGTTCTCCAACTTTCATCATGACAACATGCACAAATCCAAGATGTCCTCAAATGGTTCCTCCTCTTTTATAGATCTCATGGATCCCTCCAGAAGCCTTTATTTTATTATTATTTTAATCTTAAGTACATTTTCCCTCCTTTTAATTAATTAAAATATACTTTTAATTCAGGAAAATGGTAAATCGGCCACCATCACTCCTCAAGGCACTAGAAGTAACTTCCCACCATCTCATCCTGTAGATCTTCTTGTTCTAGTTCCAATGAGCTATTACACTAAGGTGTTTCGTCAAGTATTCCTCCTGGAATGCCACCTTAAGCGTAATTAATGGAGTTAGGCTCAATAATAACCCCATTTTCGAAAGTTGTCAGAATGCAACAAAACAAAAGGCAAGCTGTGCAGATGATGGGATTTGCCAAGCGAATGCCTCAGATCCCATAAAAAATCCTCAAAACCCCATAAAGCTTCTCTAGAAGCCTTTGGGCCCGTTGATGAGTAAATCTGCTCCTGTGACCTCGCTGTCTCCAACACCCTCGAAATCCATCCTGACCATGCTATAAGGGAAACCAGAAAAAGGAACATGACAAATCCTCTCGCCCCAAGATTGCTTGCCCTCAAGCAATCCATATCTGTCGACCAATCTAGTGGTCCCGTGCAACTAAGAGACAATACCTAGATCCCATACAAACCACTGAGTGATACCATGTCTCAGTGCTACCCAACCATGAACGGATCCCTTAATGCTCAGATCCTAGACTAAACTCTGACTCGTCTTGCCATTAACAAATCGCCTTGGATCCCAATGCCACCATGGCCAATCATCAACACCCCTATCCCATGTTGCTAACTTTGCTCTGTCTCCGATTGAATACCAACTCATCACTTCTCTCAAATCCAACCCCTGATACAAACCAATGCCAATCCTAATCTACTGATGTTGGGTTGGAATGTTGAAGAACTGCCAGCTTGCATCCCACTGCCAATCAAAACATGTAGTATCCCTCACATTTAAGGGCTCCTGTTGCACTATGTCCTTGACTAAAAATATTGCTCCATCAATAGGGTACCAACTCATGATCTCCTGCCAATCCAGCTCGTGGAAAGAATCTAATGCATGGACACTTGTGTATAGTGTTGAAATTTCTAAGTCTGACACATTAGAAATCCCTACTGCATTATTTGGTTTAATTTCTCCTACTTGTTCATTTCATTAACAAGCTATTTATAAATATAAATACTGAAATAAACACAAATGAAGTCTTAACTCATATACAGATCAACAACTGAAATAATTGAGACAAACACACAAGGGACACCGTTATTTTTGGACAATCGTTCCCGGGAAAACCCAATGCGGGAAAACCGGTGCAACAGATATGAGGGTTTTATTATTATGCAGTTCCTGAATACAATTAGGGTGCCAGAAATGGCTCACCCAACAAAGAATGCCCTCGACAGAAGTACCTCTCCCCGGAGACAAATATTCCGGCTGATCAGTCACTGGATGAACGATCCCACAGCAACTACAACAACTCCTTAGCTGGACAATGAAAGTTGCTCCAAGCTTCTCTACTGCTCCGCGTCACTTTGCAGGGACCGCGTCACCCTTCCCAACTCACCAGCACTCAGTCTGCCTCATGAAAAATCTCCTAGCACTGCCTCTTGGCCCTGCGTCAGCTCTGCTAGCCTCTGCGCAACCACTGAAGCCTCTGCGTCAGCCTCTCCAGGCTCTGCACTGTCTCTCTGGCACTATCTTTGCCTCTCTGCTATGTATTCTTTGCCTCGTGCCAAACTACCCCTCGCTGCAACATATCACTAGCTTGATTCTCTTAGCAAAACCCCGCTCCAAAAAATCTAATTGACTGATCAATTTGGTGTGTCTCCAATTGACCCTCAAGCCTCCTCTTATAGTTTTTCGGTTGAGTCTTCAACGGCAGAGATTAAGTCTCTTATCAACGACTAAGATTAGATTTGGCTTGATCCATGTCATTTAGAACATTCTCACCCAGTTTTATATTAATACCCATTAATATTTTAATTTTCGTAAGTTTAGATTTAGGAACCCCATTAAAAATATTAATTATTTTAATGTCTCTCCAACCGGGTGGAATTTCCCCAAACCATTTTTGGGTCTTGGAGATCTTATGTGCCTTAGTCTCTCGACCAATTTTCATGGCTAGAGCACATCCGATGCTACCACAAATCAACACTCCCTCTTAGCGAGGAATGTGCTCTAGTAATGCTTCACCATGGAAACATCACACTGATCCTCCATACCTGTACCTATGCTGATGCTTAGCCTGCTGCCTCACTTCATCTGCACTGTTTCTCCCTATACTACTGCCCATGACATTGCCACTGTCACTGCCACATCTGTATTGCAACTCCCTCTCAATATGCTGCCCATGCTGCCCCTAGCACTGCCACTGCTAATTGCTGCACTGCAACTCAGTTATTGAGAAGTAAATAACTAACTTCTCCCAAATACTAACATCCCTGTCAGTTTGGAAGCCTCGTGAAACTGAAGCTGCCTCTGTTGCTATTCTGTGCTCCCTCTGCTGCTATTGCGTTGTTGCATACACCTTTGTGCCTCTCGCACTATTGCAACCTCCACTGCACTGCCTGAGATTTCTGCACCCAAGCACTGCCTTGGTACTCCACTACACTTTGCTCCACCCGACCCTTGTCATTCTGCTTTTGTCGTTAAGGGCTCCTGTAGGTGGATGTGATCCAAGAGCTTGGGCACCTCAAGGATCCTGCCCCTAGTATGTAGTCCTCTTGACTACAACTCGATGTCTCCCCACCTCTTCCCTAGAGGTGCATGAGCACTCATGGCACAATCGTCATTAGTCTCGACCTCTTTCTCCGCCTTAGCTGAAGCTGCCTTAGAATCGGAAGCCTCTTCCTTGTTTTTCTTCCTGGGACATTGGGATACATAATGTCCCAGCTCCCCACAATGGAAGCACTTCACCTTGGACATGTCCTTCTTCTTCCTCATCCCTTGCTGTCCCACAGATGCTAGAGCTGCATCCTCCTCCTCCTCTTTCTTGATTCGACTTTCCTTGCCACTACTCCTTGCCTTGGTCATCCTCCTGATCTCTTCTTGGGGAAGAGCTGCCCACATCTCCTCCCAACCTGGAAGAGTAGCCATGTCCAAAATACTTTGGACAAATGTCTCCCACTCCTCGGAGACTGCATTCAGGGTAGTCCTAACCATAAATTCCGGATTTGGTGTAGACCCCACAGAAGTAAGTTGGTCGCGAATCTCCTACAACTTGAGAAGGAATGGATCTATCTGCTCTCCCTTCTGCATCTGATACGACCACAACTGATTCTCCAATAGCATCTTCCGTTGCACAGAAGTGCCCTGATACAAGGTTGTCAGAGTATCCCACATCTCCTTTGCTGTGTTCTTTTCAACAATATGTGGTATGACATGATCTTTGACCCCGTCTAGGATGATGCACTTCGCCCTTGCCATTGCGTCCTCATACTTCTCATTCTCAGCTGGGGTGACTGGGATAGCCACAGTTCTCAAGGCAAAGTCCTTGATGTGATGTCGATCCATAACTGCCAGAATCCTGGCATTCCAGATGACAAAGTTGGAAGCCCCGTCCAACCTGTCCTGATCCCTCAGTCCATTCACTGCCATTTCAACTCCTCTTCTTGACTCCCTCTGAGATTCAACTTCCCTCCTGGAAATCTCCCTCTAAGTCCTGATTTCCCTCCTGGAAATCCTCTGGCCAGTTGTCGAACCGCTCCTCTCCAATCCTCCTTGCAGCTGTAACTCAGACTTGGATTTCTTGGCCAGAAATCCGTTAAGGTAGCAACTCTCTCTACCTTGGTTCTGTCTTCTTAGGTACTGTTCTGTATTGACAGAACCAACACCCCACCAACTTCTCAATTGCAATCTGCCTACAACTCCCCAAGCCCCGACAACTGAAGAAACTGAGCCTTTTAGGATCTGCGCAATCTCGACAATGACATAATTTTCTCCTCTTGGCCACAACATCGATCCTTCTTGGCTGAGAAAGATGACCGGGACTACGTAGGTCTGATCTGCCCCTCTCTGCCTCTGCGCTAGCCCTCCACCTGACTTGAAATGATGACGCAAGTCCTCTGCGTCACTTCTTCATTGTTGCTTCTGCTCCAGAACAACGTTGTCTCTCGGGACAACTGCTACTACTGTAAATTCTTCAGATTACTGTTGGTGCCTTCAGTCCTCCTGTGATCTGCAATGCTCCGATACCATGTTGAAATTTTTATGTCTGACACGTTAGAAATCCCTACTGCATTTTCTGGTTTAATTTCTCCTACTTGTTCATTTCATTAACAAGTTATTTATAAACATAAATACTAAAATAAACACAAATGCAGTCTTAACTCATATATAGGTCAACAACTGAAATAACTGAGACAAACACATAAGGGACACCGTTCTTTTCAGACAATCGTCCCTGGAAACGCCCAATGTGGGAAAACCAGTGCAACAGATGTGAGGGTTTTATTATTATGCAGTTTCTGAATACAATTAGGGTGCCAGAAATGGCTCACCCAACAGAGAATGCCCTTGGCAGAACTACTTCTCCTCGGAGACTTATATTTTGGCTGATCAGTCACTGGATGAACGATCCCATAGCAACTACATCAGCTCCTTAGTTGGACAACGAAAGCTGCTCCAAGCTTCTCTACTGCTCTGCGTCACTTTGCAGGGACTGCGTCACCCTTCCCAGCTCACCAGCGCTCAGTCTGCCTCACGAAAAATCTCCTAGTGCTACCTCTTGGCCCTGCATCAACTCTGCTAGCCTCTGCGTAGCTACTGAAGCCTCTGTGTCAGCCTCTCCAGGCTCTGCACTGTCTCTCTGGCACTATCTCTGCCTCTCTGCTATGTATTCTCGGTCTCATGCCGAACTACCCCCCGTACTGCCCCTTGCTGCAATAGATCACTAGCTCAATTCTCTCAACAAAACCCCGCTCCAGAAAATCGAACTGACTGATCAATTTGGTGTGTCTCCAACTGACCTTCAAGCCTCCTCTTATACTTTTCCTGTTGAGTCTTCAACGACCGAGATTAAGTCCCTAATCAACGGCTAAGATTAGATTTGGCTTGATCCATGTCATTTAGAACATTCTCACCTAGTTTTATATTAATACCCATTAATATTTTAATTTTCTTAAGTTTAGACTTAGGAACCCCATTAAAAATATTAATTATTTTAATATCTCTCCAACTGGGTGGAATTTCCTGAAACCATTTCTCGGTCTTGGATATCTTATGTGGCTTAGCCTCTCCACCAATTTTCATGGCTAGAGCACATTCGATGCTACCACAAATCAACATATAGAACAAGTCTACAAGGCAGATGTTGGTCCAGGCTCAACTCCCGTCACACTGATCAATCAACCAACAAGGAAAACTTTACACCTCTCTCTTGGAAGGATAAAGGTGGGCAAATGGTGTTGTAGGCGCTATTTATGTACTCCTCGAGAGTGTTGCCGCTAGTAAACACTATAACCCTGCTGGCTGCCATTGCGCCTATTTGCATCTCATCAATGGGTAGACCCATAGATGGATGCATTGCCATCTTTAGAATATCCACACTCATATTATTGAAAACTCTGTGCTCCTCTAGTCTACCACTCCCTTGCAAAGCTGCCCTATTAGGATCTAGCACCTCCTGATGACAAGTGTCGACAACTTCGCTAGCTGCCTATGCATCTGTCTGCTCCTCCCCAATGGCTGGCCCAAAGGACGACTGCTCATCCTCCTACATCATGGGTATGTTGCGCGAAACTTCTAGCAACTCAACGTTTTAGGCCGTATCCATACCCGAAACTACAAAGCAAGGCCAAAACTTGGCAGAAACTTGACCATCATGTAATCATCTATGAGAGTTAATATAGACTTAGTTTTCCTTCTAAATTGTCATCTATGGGTCTTATTCTTTTTTTTTTCTTGCAAGATAATGTGTTATTTACTTATTTATAAATTTCTCTCTCTCTCTCTCTCTCTCTCTCTCTCTCTCTCTATATATATATATATATATATGACGTTTCAACTGACGTTTCCATTTTTGGGAGGTGACATATCTAAAAGTACCTGTTTTGGAAACTCCGAAACCTTTCGGCGCTTCGTGCAGCTTAGGCTCAACATGAGCCACTAGCTAACCCTCCACAAATGGCCCATCACACACACTGTGTATATCCTCCTCCTCATCTGACTCATGCCCCATGATACACTGCTGCTTATTCTGAATCACCATGGATGACTCATCTCTGTGAATGTCTCCCATTGGGTCTATTGATTACTCATCATAAACCTTTGTCAAATGTGGTTGCACATCTGGGTTGTTGCCAACACCATCACCTGTCTGCTCTTGCTCCTCAGAGGTATCCTCGTAAAAACTCATGGACTCTACTATAGATGGAGAATCCTCATCTGGAAAGTCAAAAGGAATCTCCACCTGATCTCCCTTTGTCATCTCATCTGTGCTACTCAAGCATGAGTGGTTAGGCCCCCAAGTTTCCTTGCAAATGAAGCAAAGACCCTTCCTTCTTAGCTCATTGTTGCTACATGTTTGGATCTTTGTAGCCCGCATCAACGTCAACTCCTCTTGGGTTAGCTGCCTTCTGAAGAATCTCATGTTTTGCTCAACCACCCCTATGGCTAGCTCCTAGGATGTTGGTGAGACAATCTGTGTCTTCCTCCAAATGGCTAACAAATTTGTCTACTGCTGTTTTCAAATGACATCACCTTCAACTAGTAATGAAGATGAGATATCTTGCATGTTGGCTTTTACCTCTTCAAGGTAATGCTCTCTGATGTTGGTGAAGAAGAATTGATGCATCTAAAGGATCAAATTATCCTGTTCTAGATCAAGCATGACTATGTAGGATCTGATTTTGGCCATAGTGTCTAAGATCACACGCCTTCTATCAAATTTTGAACTATGGGTGTCATGCAGCCCTGAATAGCACTCTACAATCAATTGAAAGACCCTCTTCATGATGTCATCATTGTAGGGAGGAAAGGGTGCTACTATCCTCAAAATATTGCTGAAACAAGAGGCAATTATAAGCTTGAATCTCTCACCCGGATGCTCCAAGAATATGGTTTGTACCAATGCAAGCATCGCTGGCTCCAGAGCCCAATTTAAACTCCAATCAGATTGCTCCACCTTGGAAAGACAGGATTCCAACTTTTCCAATGTGAGAAGGTCATTTTCTAATCTTCCAGTCTTTAAGTCCAACCGAAGTACATAAAGGCAATTTCCCACTTCTTTTTCCTTTTATAAGTCGCTCTGCTTCTTTTCCATTAGCATATTGTGGACCTTTATGGGAAAAGGTCTACTGTTTTGCTTTATTTATTGGCCCAAAGAAGAACCAAGTAATGTCTTAAACTGCTGCTACTCCCATCTTCTCTCTAAATTATTAAGGCCATCTTTGAGGTCTTCTAGGGTCTTTTCAATACCCATTCCCCCTGTAAATCTTCTATGATTGTTCTATGATCCTCACTGTAAAATTCCTTCCTTGGGATTTGTTGAATTTGCAGTAATTTTATGAGTTTATGTTAAAGCCTTCGGTGATGCAATATGTCAAACAATTTGATTGTATGTTGTTGTAGGTGCCTCCTTCACAATTTAACTTAACAACTCTTACAAAGAACAATATGCATCCAAAAAAAAGCTTTCAGAGTACCCAGTTGGAACGAAATTTCCAGGTTCCTCTATCTCATGTAATTTCCAGTATGTTTGTACATTGAATATATGGAACTGTTCTAGTTGTTTTTCATTCTGAGCAATTAAAATTCCATTGTCAAATTCCTCTTGAGGGAATTTCTGCAAAGACCCCAAATTTATGAGTTTTCAATAAATATTTTAGATAGAATTTTTTGTCAAATATGTTACACCACCCACTGCTGTGGATGAAATATATTTATTGTGAACACACAGTGACTCATACAAAGAATGGATAACCTCAACAACAACTGATATTTTATTCTTGTAAGGGCCATTAAAGCAGATTCATGAACCTATAACTAATTTCTTGAATTTTTCTTTTTGCAGAATTAACTAACAGAATTAATGAAGGTACTTACCTGTGCATTTGCGGTTGTTGATGTCTCTAGCTGCTGTGCTACGGTTACCAAAAGACCGAATCCACCCAGCCAAACTGAGTAGAACCTGGCTACTCAGTCCAGTAGGCTTCTGAGTCGAAGCACACTGTTCCCCCGTGCCCAAAACCTCAGAACAATCTGCGCTCTTTCTTCCTGTGGATAATTTCAGTTTTTGATCCTCTTCCTCCTTTAGTTCTTCCGTTCTTTCCCCCCCTTCTTCAGTTCTTCCTTCTGGTTTATAAACTGATTCTTAGTGGTCGCCGTCCTTTCTCCAGCACCCACCGCTTCATTTCCTTTCGACAAACTTCTCATGTCATGTCATGTATATTTCTTTCTAAAAATATATTGATTTTTAATTAACTTTCCTTTTTCTGATTTTATTTTAATATAAAGGTTAGACTTATATTAAAATACTTTATCATTAGTTTATTTTATTATTTTATTAATAATTTATTTATTAAAATTTATTTGATATTATTTCTATAAATAGGTTGTTACATACACCCCCCTTCAGAAAACTTTGTCCCGAAGTTAGAGTTTTATTTTATATGAATATTCATGATAGTGATTAATACATTTTTTTTTTAGGATTACGTATTGAGGTTAAATTCTTACTTAATGTAAGAGCACTACAAATTTTGGTGGTTTGAATACTTTAGGTTTATGACTTTAATGATCATCTTTTATTTCATTAGGTTACCCAACTATTACAAAATCATCCTATTCTTCCTAATCTCTTCCGCTCCCATCCTATCCGTCCTCTATTGGAGTATGCCATGGCATCAATTACACTGACCTAATCATTCATAAACTCTAAGGATGACAGCGTCGGATATACCGACCTGATTCCCAGTAGGCATCCAGCAGTCATCATCATACGTCTAGAGGAGCGTAACTCGCACAGTCCTTCCATGACTCCAGGGTTCGGAGGATAAACGGTGGGCAACACCTCCACCCCTCTCAATAGAATTAGGGTTAATACCCTATCATAGAATCTCTTTGAGCCTTAATTGTTCTGAGGTTTTGTCATCACGTGGCCATTTTGGTAATGGATATTATCTGCGATCATAAACACTTGTCCATGCATTTATAAAATGTGCATTAACATATTCAAAAACAAATAGCTTATGTATAATTCGCACATGTCAACTACAATATAACATACTTTGCCATATTCTATTCATGTTATTGACTTTCATATTAAAATGTAATTATTCTTTGATTTCTATCTCATCAATCATATTGATATGCATAAATAAAACATAATTATAATGTCTTAATTTCCATCAAAAGCAAAATCACTTAAATATTTTAAACTTTACTATGACGACTATAATTTAGTAAGATCAATAACATATTCCGTCTTGGTATCCATGTACCAGTGAAATTTAAACAGATATTATGTCATAAAAATTCACGTTTATATATGATCATTCAAAATGGTTCTGAGCCTCTGATTTACAGTAAAGTAAATATATACAAAACATAGTTTAAAGTTCTTCAAAATTGACACAGATTAAGGTATTTTTGACATATGTTCTTTGTATCTTCTCAAGTAGTTGATCCAGGGCTATACTTGTCCCACTGGACCTTAACTTGGTCTACTAGACGATTTCTGAGTTGTCGAACTCTACGTTCTAGTATATGCAATGGTTCGACCGATAGGATTCCTTCGTCCGAAACCTGCAGTTCCTTCCATTGAAGGTTATGAGATTGATCAACTATATAATGTCTTAATACAGATACATGAAATACATTATGAATTTTATGCAAGTGAGGTGGCAGTGCAAGACGATAGATGACAGGTCCAACTCTTTCCATGACTTTAAATGGTCCAATAAATCGGGGTGACAACTTTGTCCATTTTCTGAATCGAATAGTACTTTTATTTGGTTTGATGCGGATGAAAACCTGATCCCCTACTTCATACTTCCTATCAGTTCTGTGAGCATCAGCATAACTCTTTTGTCTATTCCGTGCTTTCCTTAATCGTTGTCTAATTTGTCTTACCCGCTCTTTCATTTCTTGGATTAGTTCTAGTCCTATTATCACTCGATTTTCTAACCTATCCCAACTTAACGGTGTTCTGCACGGTCTGCCATATAGTGCTTCAAATGGAGGCATTCCAATCGAACTGTGG
The DNA here is from genome assembly GCA_000404065.3 of Pinus taeda. Classification (NCBI taxonomy): domain Eukaryota; kingdom Viridiplantae; phylum Streptophyta; class Pinopsida; order Pinales; family Pinaceae; genus Pinus; species Pinus taeda. The sequence goes on along the minus strand of APFE031755905.1, from coordinate 22,331 downwards.
TAACTGTTATTGTATGCGAATTTGACTAAGGATAAGTACTTTTCCTAGTGTGATTGCTAATCCATAACATACATTTTCAACATATCTTCAAGTACTTGATTTACCCTTTCTGTTTGCCCATCGGTTTCAGGATGATAAGTTGTGCTCAAATTTAGTTGGGTTCCTAAGGCTGATTGCATGCAAGTCTAGAATCTTGAAGTGAATCGTGAATCTCTATCAGATATAATCTTCTTAGGTACTCCATGAAATCTGATAATTTCATTTATGAATACTCAAGCTACGTCAACAACTTCGCAAGTATCTCTTACGAGAATGAATTGTGCGCTTTTCGTTAATTTATCCACTACGACCAGAATGGCATTTTGTCTTTGAGAAGTAAGAGGTAGTCCAGTGATGAATTCCATAGAAATGATCTCCCATTTGGTCATAGGAATGTCGTGAGGTTGTAAGAGACCCACTGGATGACAATGATTTGCTTTTACTTGTTGACATTCCAAACATTTTGCAACAAATTGAACGATATCACGTTTCATGTCCAACCAGAAGAAGAGTTTCTTGGTATCCGCATACATTTTCCTTATTCCAGGATGTGCACAATACACTGCTCTGTGGGCTTCCTTAAAGATAGTGTCTCAAAGATCCTTATTATCAGGAATATACATCCTTCCATGGAATCGTAAGATTCCATTATCTTCTAGTTCATATCCTTCAAACTTAGATTCTTTTGGCTTTTTACCTTCAAGACTAGATCTCACCTTTAAATACCAACTATCTTTTATGAGATATTCTAGTACTCGTTGCCTTAAATCTACTTTGATAGGTATGAGAGAGAATATCTGTGGTCTTCTGCTTAAAGTATCTGCTACTACATTTTCTTTTCCCTTAATATATGATATTCCAAAGTCATTTCACTTAGGAATTCACTCCATTGTCTTTGTTTAGCATTTAAGTCTCTTTGGGTGAACAAATATTGTAGACTTTGATGATCACTTTTAAGCGTAAAACTTCGCCCTACTAGATAGTGTCTCAAAATCTTTAAAGCTAGTACTATAGCGGGTAACTCTAAATCGTGAGTAGCATAGAGTTCTTCATGAGGTTTTAACTTTCTGGAGGCATATGCTATTAGTCCTCTATCTTGCATCAATACTACACCTAGCCTTTATTTGGATGCATCAGTACATACCGTAAAATCTTTGTCCATATCAGGGCTCTTAAGATTGGTGCACTAGTCAGTAGTCTTTTGAGTTCAGAGAATGCTTTATTACATTCCTTAGTCCATTCATACTTAACACCTTTACGCTGAAGGGTTGTAATCGGCTCTGCAATTTTGGAGAATCGCTCCACAAATCTTCGGTAGTAATCGGCGGCTAAACCCATAAAGCTTCGTACTTCATGTGCATTTTTTGGTATTGGCCATTCCATGATTGCTTTTACCTTCTCAGGGTTTATTGAAATCCCTTCACCTGATATGATATGTCCTAGGTAATGAATCTTTTCCTGAAAGAATGAACACTTAGATAATTTTCCATACAACTGATGTTTTCTAAGGCAGGACAATACTATTCGTAAATGATCTTCATGCTCTTTCTTATTCTTGGAATATATGAGAATATCATCCAAAAAGACTTGTACAAATTGATCAAGATATTCGCGGAAAACACTGTTCATAAGATTCATGAATATTGTTGGTGCATTTGTTAATCCAAATGGTACCACAGTAAATTCATAATGTCCAAAACGTGTCCGGAATGCAGTCTTAGAAATATCGCTTTCAGAAATCCTTAGTTGATGATAGCCTGATCGAAGATCAATTTTTGAAAAGATAGTAGCTCCTTTCATTTGATCGAAAAGATCATCGATTCGAGGCATAGGATATCGATTCTTTACTGTAGCTCGAAATCTATGCATAATCTTAAGGATCCATCTTTCTTCTTGACAAAAATTATAGGAGCACCCCAAGGTGATATACTGGGTCGAATAAGTCCTGTTGACCACTGCGTGTCAACTACCCATAGCAGTACACCCCCTTTTCTTCGCAAAAGGGATAGCACTTGATCGACATGTCCGTGCCATTCGACAGTCATCGTCGACTTGATCATATTATGTTGTAAACCCAGTCTGCATGTTGAATTGTAAATAATCTTAGCAGAGTTGAGTCATGTATATAAATTGCCTAGGTGGACCTAATTTTCTAGTGATAATCTACGTTCCGGAAGGTTTTTCGTCTCACCGATCCATGATCGGCAAAGTTTTCCTTCAACCTGACCCCAAAGTCGCAATGAATTTTGTCATTAGAGTCTTAGGAGAATCCTAGTGTGTTAATCTGTTAGATTATGTTTGGTCGCAGAACTGAGTGAAATATGAGGGTCTATGTCAAATGGGTTTTCCCCCTTCGGATGTAAAATTGTAAAAGTCATGATGTAAAGTGTCTTGAGGGTTAGAAAATGTTTTAATCCCCTCATAAGTCCTAAGTCCTAGGTCCTAGGTGATTTTTCCAAAGGCTAGGTTCGAGGATCCATTTAAAAATAAATTAAAAAATTAATAAAAAAAAATTTAAAAATATAAATAAAATAATAAAATAAAGAAAAAACTTAAAAAAAATAAAATAATAATATTTTGAGAATTTCATTTTTTTTAATGAATTAAAAAATCGACGGATGAGATTAAGAGATATCTTGATCTTCATCGACGGTTGAGATTAGTTTGACATGGATCACTCGAACTAGCCGTTGGAATTTTCTTCTTTAAATAGGGTGCTAGGTGTCATTTGAGATGAGATTTGATCTAAGAATCTAGTGCTAAGGAAAGCTCTCTTGTAGTCATTTTTGTGCAATAAAGAAGACTTTGGGGTTAAAAATCTTGCTGGTGTTACTCTTCTTAAAATGTTGTAAGATTGTTCTATTTTTTCTGCACAATTTTATTTTCAGCCATTGATGATAGCTTAATGAAGATTGATCTAGGCACATGTATCTTGTCTGGTTTGAATGATAGTTTAGATTTCTGAAATATAGTGGCAGGTATCTTCATTTGATCGGGGTTTCGCTATTGTTTTCTCCTTCTATGTTGATGGTTGATTTTAAGCTGTGCAGGAAATCCTTTTTTTCAGATTACCGGGCGTTAGGGGAAGTTCTCGGCTGAACCAGCCAACTCCTGGGTTGTGTTTTCTAAAAGAGCCCAGCCAGTTCTTGATCCTGGGCTTACCATTCGAAATATTTTTTTTTATGAATGCATGCAGGGTTTTCTAAAGCGTTTTACATTAAAGTTAAATTCTGATAATATTACTATGATTATTGATAAATGTGGCTGCTTAAGAGCTTTCAGTTTGTAAATACTGTAAATTTTTTTTGCTGGGTTTAGGGTTTTTCAGTTTCATTTTAAATTTTGCATATACTTTCCGGATTTTGTTTTCCATTCGCAGGTCTGAGATAAAATTCTTGTGGAAAAATTAAGTTTTGCAGGGTCGCTGTTTCGCTGTCCGAGGGTTTTCAGATCTGGAAAATTTTTTCACATCGGTTTCATTTGATAATCAACTTTTGAGTTCTCACTGTCAGATCATCATCTGCTCATTTCAGCAAACTCACAAATCGCTGCCCCTTTTTCCTCCAGCGTCCTGCATATCCATCCACCTGCATACTGCCATATCTCTGCCCATCATCGACATTACCATATGCTCCTCAGCGCCATTGATTATCTACGTATCTCCTCAAGCTTTCTCTGCAGCCACAAAACCAAATCAATTCTCTCGTGGGTCTGAAAACAAATTTTTTTTTGCGTATGATCTTGTGTGGCTCCTTGCTGCCATCGCACCTATACATATTACACACCCAACTTGCAAACAACTTCATCTACCTGAAAACTTCGACCTACACACATCAAGCAGTTAAAAGAAAACAAGAAATCGATTTTTTGCAGCAGTGCATTTATCAGCCGTCCAACTCTCATTCAACAGGCAAAGTAATACGTGGATTTTTTTATTTTTTCTTGGAGACGCCCATCTGCTCGAATCTCCAATCTGCAAAGTCACATTTCATTTCAGCTGTTTCCATCTCCCATCCTCTCGCTGCAAACTCCCTGCGTGCTTCAAGTCCTCGTACAGCTGCTAGCGTTTTTCAGTTTGCTATCGACGTGAAAGCCATCGGGCCACCTGCAAACCCGCGTGAGCCTTTTTCCTTCCACCCTGCCGCTGCATCCTCCGTCCACCGTCCAAACAGAACTTGCAAACTACGTAAATCACGTTTTTTTATGAGCCAGGTAATAACACGGACCAGTCTTATTTCATGAGGTAAGGTAATGTTAGTTTAGGTTTCGGATGGTTAGGATTAGCGTAGGTTCTTAAAAGAAAATTCGATCAGCTTTAGATTTTTAGATCTTGATATGTATTAGATTTCACTTTTATGTTCTCTAAGTTAGGTTATATATGTATATATATTTTAGGTTTGAGATTTTTAAATTAGATTTTGGTTTTAGTTTAGACTATAGTTTAGTTCATAATTAGATTTTAATGTAAAGTTTTGTTTTAAAAATATGAAAAATAAAAATAAAAAAGATTCATTTATAAAATTTCTTTAGCTTTAGACTTAGTTTTGATTTTTTATAGTTTTAGTTTTAGAATAAATTTAAATTAGATTTTTCATTTTTTAGGCTTTATTTTAAGTTTAAAAATTAAAATTCATAAAA
>APFE031755905.1:0-15894 GCA_000404065.3 Pinus taeda | reverse complement strand
TTTTCTTTAGAGGGTGATGCTTTGAATTGGTTTAATAATTGTCCTGAAGGTTCTTTCACTTCTCTGCAAGACATTGTCGATGCTTTTAAAGATAGATATGGTTATCCAGATAGCTTGCCTTGTGCCCCTAAAATTGTGCACCAGAATGAAAGTAATCTTATAAAAGGTCCAGCTGTAGGTGAAAGATTCCAAGAAAATTCTTCATATCAGAATGTGCCACCTACTTGTGCCATTGCAGATCAAATCCATTATAGTGGAAAAGCAGGGATAAATGACAATGAAAAGGAAGATCAAAAGAAAATTATACAAGAACTAATGTTGCTGGTAAAAAATATGGAGATCAATCAAACTAATTACACCAATGATGTGAGAACTTTATGCACCCACCTGGAAAAACGTAATAGGGAGATGGAGATCATGCAAAATCAACATGCTAAGGAAATTGAGGCCATGAAGATTAATAACGACACAGAAATTAGTTTTATGCGAAGCAAGTTGTCAGGTTTAGAGGAAAATATGACAACCATGAAAGCTAATCATGATAGGGAAAATAATTTTATGCAAAACAAGTTATTAACTATGGATGAAGAAATGACTATCATGACATTTGATCATAATAATCAGTTGGCTACCACGCAAGCAAATGATAAGGAAGAGATAAACTCTATGCAACATTGCTTGATGATCATAAAGGAAAAAGACGATAAAGTAATAAAAGATATGGAAGCTAATCAGATATGTCTTCAGAAAAAGTTATTGATCATGGAAGAAGATCATACTAGGGAAATCAGTGCTATGAAGGTTGAACACTCTAGCCAGATAAATGTCATTACAATGCAGGAAACATCAATAGATCAGGAGCCTTCTCATTTGCTGCAACAAGCTCCATCTTATTATGAGGAGGTCATTGGTTCGATTGAAAGTGGTTAATTGAAGGTGATCCAGATAAAATTAAAAACGATAAAGATGAAGAAAGACATGTCACACATATCTTACATACTTCGTCTAAGAGCTTTGAAACAGAAAGTTCCACGTCATCAGTGATACAGCCTGCCAGGAAGAAAAAGCGCAAGAGGAAGAAAATGAGAAGAAGATTTGATGCATCAGACGGCCGCGAGCAGCTTGATTTTCGGATAAGAAAGAGTCCTACCATATGCAGAAATGGACATGGCACATCCGACAAGCAACCGACAGGTTTGCCTGAAAGCAGGCAAATGCTCAGTATACACTATATTGAACACATCTGATGCCATGGGGCATCCCCTGTATTTCTAACCTTACTCTTTGTTCTTTCAGCATTTTCATTTCTGTTTTAAGATTAGATTTACTTTTCATGTTACTAGATAGTTAATAAATGAAGAGCTTTTATCTCTCATGTGCTTAATGTTATATGATGATTTTTGAATGGACGCTATTTATTTTTGCTGTGTGCCGTGGATGCAGATTCTGGATTCTCACATTCCTACAATGCAGCAATGTGTCCCCAAGTAGAGCCAGATGTTGACCACTGCGTGTCAACTACCCATAGCAGTACACCCCCTTTTCTTCGCAAAACGGATAGCGCTTGATCGACATGTCCGTGCCATTCGACAGTCATCGTCGACTTGATCATATTATGTTGTAAACCCAGTCTGCATGTTGAATTTTAAATAATCTTAGCAGAGTTGAGTCATGTATATAAATTGCCTAGGTGGACCTAATTTTCTAGTGATAATCTACGTTCCGGAAGGTTTTTTGTCTCACCGATCCATGATCGGCAGAGTTTTCCTTCAACCTGACCCCAAAGCCGGAATGAATTTTGTCATTAGAGTCTTAGGAGAATCCTAGTGTGTTAATCTGCTAGATTATGTTTGGTCGCAGAACTAGGTGAAATATGAGGGTCTATGTCAAATGGGTTTTCGCCCTTCGGATGTAAAATTGTAAAAGTCATGATGTAAAGTGTCTTGAGGGTTAGAAAATGTTTTAATTCCCTCATAAGTCCTAAGTCCTAGGTCCTAGGTGATTTTTCCAAAGGCTAGGGTTCGAGGATCCATTTAAATATAAATAAAAAAATTGATAAAAATAAAATAAATAAAAATTTAAAAATCAATAAAATAATAAAATAAGGAAAAAACTTAAAAAAAAAAAAAAATAATATTTTGAGAATTTCATTTTTTTTAATGAATTAAAAAATCGACGGATGAGATTAAGAGATATCTTGATCCTCATCGACGGTCAAGATTAGTTTGACATGGATCACTCAAACTAGCTGTTGGGATTTTCTCCTTTAAATAGGGTGCTAGGGGTCATTTGAGATGAGATTTGATTTAAGAATTTGGTGCTAAGGAAAGCTCTCTTGTAGTCATTTTTGTGCAATAAAGAAGACTTTGGGGTTAAAAATCTTGCTGGTGTTACTCTTCTTAAAATGCTGTAATATTGTTCTATTTTTTCTGCACAATTTTATTTTCAGCCATTGATGATAGCTTAATGAAGATTGATCTAGGCACAGGTATCTTGTCTGATTTTTGGGGTTTGAATGATAGTTTAGATTTCTGAAATATAGTGGCAGGTATCTCCATTTAATCAGGGTTTCCTATTGTTTTCTCTTTCTATGTTGATGGTTGATTTTAAGCTGTGCAGGAAATCCTTTTTTTCAGATTACCGGGCGTTAGGGGAAGTTCTCGGTTGAACCAACCAACTCCCGGGTTGTGTTTTCTGAAAGAACCCAGCCAGTTCTTGATCCCGGGCTTATCATTCGAAATATTTTTTTATGAATGCATGTAGGGTTTTCTAAAGCGTTTTACTTTAAAATTAAATTCTGATAATATTACTATGATTATTGATAAATCTGGCTGCTTAAGAGCTTTCAGTTTGTAAATACTGTAAATTTTTTTTGCTGGTTTTTCAGTTTCATTTTAAATTTTGCATATACTTTCCGGATTTTGTTTTCCATTCGCAGATCTGAGATAAAATTCTTGTGGAAAAATTAAGTTTGCAGGGTCGTTGTTTCGCTGTCCGAGGGTTTTCAGATTTGGAAATTTTTTTCACATCGGTTTCATTTGATAATCAACTTCTGAGTTCTCACTGTCAGATCATCATCTGCTCATTTCAGCAAACTCACAAATCGCTGCCCCTTTTTCCTTCGGCGTCCTGCATATCCATCCACCTGAACACTGCCATATCTCTGCCCATCATCGACATTACCATATGCTCCTCAGCTCCATTGATTATCTACATATCTCCTCAAGCTTCCTCTGCAGCCACAAAACCAAATCGATTCTCTCTTGGGTCTGAAAACGATTTTTTTTTTTGCGTATGATCTTGTGTGGCTCCTTGCTGCCATCGCACCTGTACATATTACACACCCAACCTGCAAACAACTTCATCTACCTGAAAACTTCGACCTGCACACATTAAGCAGTTAAAAGAAAACAAGAAATTGATTTTTTGCAGCAGTGCATTTATCAGCCGTCCAGCTCTCATTCAACAGGCAAAGTAATACGTGGATTTTTTTATTTTTTCTTGGAGACGCCCATCTGCTCGAATCTCCAATCTGCAAAGTCACATTTCATTTCAGCTGTTTCCATCTCCCATCCTCTCGTTGCAAACTCCCTGCGTGCTTCAAGTCCTCGTACAGCTGCTAGCGTTTTTCAGTTTGCTATCCACATGAAAGCCATTGGGCCACCTGCAAACCCGCGTGAGCCGTTTTCCTTCCATGCTGCCGCTGCATCCTCCGTCCGCCGTCCAAACAGAACCTGCAAACTGCGTAAATCACGTTTTTTTATGAGCCAGGTAATAACACGGACCAGTCTTATTTCATGCGGTAAGGTAATGTTAGTTTAGGTTTCGGATGGTTAGGATTAGCGTAGGTTCTTAAAAAAAAAATCGATCGGCTTTAGATTTTTAGATCTTGATATGTATTAGATTTCACTTTTATGTTCTCTAAGTTAGGTTATATATGTATATATATTTTAGGTTTGAGATTTTTAAATTAGATTTTGATTTTAGTTTAGACTATAGTTTAGTTCATAATTAGATTTTAATGTAAAGTTTTGTTTTGAAAATATAAAAAATAAAAATAAAAAAGATTCATTTATAAAATTTCTTTAGGCTTTAGACTTAGTTTTGATTTTTTATAGTTTTAGTTTTAGAATAAATTTAAATTAGATTTTTCATTTTTTAGGCTTTATTTTAAGTTTAAAAATTAAAATTCATAAAAAATTATAAAAACTTTTAAAAATCATAAAATAATAAAATATTAAAAATTTAAAAAAAAAAAAGTTTTTCCCTTTTTTTATTAGATTTTAGGATTTAGATAAATTTTTTTTTTTTCAAGTTTTTTTTTTTTTTTTTTTTTTTTTTTTTATTTTTTTTTAAAAGTTTTGTTTCCAAAAAAATATAAATAAAAAGACATAAAAAGTTTTCTTTTTTAGGGTTAGAATTTGGATCATATAAAAAAAAAAAAATTTGAAATTTTTTTGCCAGTTTGAGTCTTGGCTCAGGAGTCCGTTATGTTTTATCTTTTCTGCTAAGGCTAAAAATTTTGACGTGGGAATTAATGTCTATCATGCCTAAATGTTCATTCGAAGAGTAACTATATGAATGTAATCTCTGGCTAGCATCTTACGTGATTGTTTAAAGCACTTTATCTTTCGAAATTTTAAATTTGCCAGAGTATCTTCAAAACATTATGCATTTATTGATTATCTCGTATCTGGTAAAAGTTAAGCTTTGATGATAAATGATTGCTCTACTTTTCTGCAGCATCTGATAATTAATCGTTTAAACATCAACTCCACAAGGCACTGGTATATTAATTCAATAAGATCTATCTAGTGCTGGTTTTCTTTCGTGTCCCCCAAACCAACTGATTCACAGTTGGTCTTCATCATCTCATAGTGTGTACCCCCGTTAGCCGCAGGAGACAGGCTTAAACGGAGAGATCGGGGATCAGGGTGACAACCCCCGGTCTGAGCGTTGTCGTGACAATTTGTGCGACAACATGTCCTATATCCAATAGTTCCTTCAATTGAATTTGTAATTCTTGAAGTTCTAGAGCTGTCATTCTATAAGGTGTTTTAGAGATTGGTTGAGTCTCAGGTTTGAATTCAATAGTGAGATCTAGCTCTCTTATAGGGGGTAATCCTAGTAGCCACTTTGGAAATACATCCTGAAATTCGGCTAACACCGGATATTGTTCTAGGGATAATCCTTTTTGTTTATTTACTTCTTGAATTACATATGCCTGACAACCTTTTCTTAAGCAATGCTTCATTTTCATCGCTGATATGTAGCATAAAGATACTTTTCTCTTGATTCCTTGAATTTGGATCGCTTCTCCTTCATCATTTATACCTAGAATTCTTTTTCCATAATAGTCTACCCAAGCTTGATGAGTTTCTAGCCAATCCATACCTATGACAAGATCATAAGTTCCTAAGGCTGTGACATAAACATTCAGTTTAGTTGTATAGAGCCCTAGGTCAATTTTGCATTGATCCACACTTAAGTCTACAGATTGGAGTTCTCTTGAAGCCATTTCTACCTGTCTGAAATCATTTTGTCTGTGAGATGGCAACCCACATTTGTTTAATGCATATGATGAAATGAAATTATCTGTGGCACCAGTATCAAATAAGATTTTGAGTCTTATACCATTAATAATACCTGAAGATTCCACTATAGTGGATTGATGTGCTGCTTGGTCATTGTTGACTACTGCATGAATTCTATGATTACCTTGATTATTTGATATTGGTTCCTTTCCAGTCCTATGCAATATACTTGACGAAGCTTCTAGAAAATCACGTTGAAAATGCGGTCCTCCACATCCCCAACAATTAACCTGCGTTGATCCTCTTGAATCAAGAAGTGAATTTCGAGATAAACAGCTCCGTCCTCCCATATTGTTTCCTCTCGAATTTCTTCCTCTATTGGTAGTTCCACGAGATGTCCATGGACTGGTGTTCGATGATTCAACGGCGATAGTATTAACTGCCATGGGAGCTCTTGTTCCTACATTTCTTGAGGTAAATCTATTACCATAAGGTGGCCTTGAGCTACCTCCCCTGAAGAAATTTCGGGGAGTTTTCCTGGAAATCCTGATTGTAAAGGTTCTACTGGCTCTATATCCTTTTTGATTCCCAGATGTTCTTCTGCATAACGGCTACATTCTACCACCTCAGCTACTGATGATGGTTTCCACATGCTCACCAAGGCCCTGATTCGAGGATTTAACCCAAATATGAAGTGTTCAGCTTGACGTTCATCAGAATCTAAGTAGTGAATGTATTTTACAAGCTCCATAAACTTTATCTCATATTCTTCCACTTTTTTATTACCCTAAACTAAGGTGTGGAAGGCTCTGGCTTGCTGTTGTTGAAAGTATGGGGGGTAAATACTTTGCGTGGAATCTTTCATCGAACAATTTCCAAGGGACATTATCTAATGTAAGGTGCAGTTGTTTTTCCAGATTTCCCCACCAAATCAAGACACTTTTCTTTAATTGAAATACAACAATTTTTGTTTTTGCAGAAGAAGAATATTCTCTTAATCTAAAACATTTGTTCATTCCTTCTAACCATGCCTCAGCACATTCACCTGCTCGACCTCCTGAAAACTCTGGGAGTTTAATTTTCTGAAGCTCCCTAGAAATATCTTCTTTTGATGTTTTATACTCAAAATTCTTTGGTTCCATTGAATTGGTTGCTAAGGGTTGAAGTTCTTCTTTGGTCTTAGCCATAGTTGACCCTTTTAATGTTTCCAATAAGGCTTCCAATGAGTTCATTATCATGGTCAACTTCGGTGCTGTAGCGATTGGTATTGATGACGGTCTCGGTGGATATGATGAAAATGGTGGTGGCGATGGGGATGATGACAACGACGGTGGTGGCATTAATGACGGTGATGTTGCTCGATCACGTCGTCGTCATTCATATGTCCTTACCATTGTAATGTTTCCTATGTACATAATAAAATTCTATAAAAATTTGAGGTAGACATTCGAATTTAACATATAGTTTTTTTTTGCAATTTCACATTCATAAACGGGTATAGTTCTTTTTGCTATTTTCTGCTAGGTAGATCTTATTGGTACCGAGGTCAAGGAGGATGGTCTCGTGACCTCCTTTTCCTAATGCAGGGTATTTTATCCTAATATAAAATAATGCAGGTTGTTTTTTTTTTCACAAATTTAACTTATTATATATATAGTATATTATATTATTTATATTATAATATAATTTTTTATATATTACCAATGTAATTGATTTTGAACACAAAAGATTATTTTCAAATATTAATAAGTTAGGTTCAAAGTTTTAATTAAATTAGAACTTAATTGGGGCTAAACAACAAAGTTAGTACATATCATAAAATATGTTGTCAAACTTAATTAAATCTAAAATAAAAATGCTTTAAATAAAGTATATTTATATATATATGAATTTTAATATTATTATATATTATATATATATACTATTTATATATAAGATGTCCCAAAATATGTATCCATTAAATCTAAATAACCGATTTACCATCATTAAATATATATATGTATTCTATTTTAAGTTATTAAGCATTTTGAAAACCTTAAAAAAAAATTTAAATTAAATTTTCAAACTCAATCAAAGGATGGTGTTTGGACCCACATGGAATGGGAACGGTAAGGAAAAATGGGAAATATCTTTATCGACCCATTCTGAAATGGTTTGAATATAAAAACGATATCCCTGTGCTCGGCCCACCCTATATTTATCAGCCAACGCTGAGACTTGCATCACCTAAATTATAATGTCAATGTTTATAAAATATAATTTATAAATCCCCCTTTTGTTTTTTTTTTGTTTTTTAACATTTCAGTAATTTAATTACACCATGACGTTTCACAATTGGCACTGATAGATGACGGGTGTTTTGAATTCGTCGGCCACTTTCTTTTTGGCAATGTTGCATCCAACAACTCACCTTTCATGCATAACGCCTAGGGGAACCATTCTTTGCGATTCATCGCTCTGTTGGCTCATAGCGATTCACAAATCTGAGGCTAACAATTAGAGATTGTTTGACAGTTTACCTACGACTCTGATTGCTAGACACCGCGATAAACCTAGTTAATGGAAAAAGGAACACACAGACATAGCAGTGCGAAGACGAGTGCAAAGATGAGGAGGAGAAGCAAGTGGAGTTCAATGTTGAATTGTTTGGATGAAGATATGATAAATGACATAATGGAGAGACTTCTGGCTAAGTCCGTGGCCTGTGCAGCGTGCGTCTGCTGCAATGCCGCCAACATCCTCTCTACTCTGAAATTAACATCGGCGCTCTCTCAAAATCTACAATTGGAGGTTGCCATGGATGAGATTATGGAGAAGATACTTGAAAAACCAATTCGGCCAGACTTTGCAATTGCCTTTGCAGGCCAAAAGTTCAACTTGTCAAGGATCTCTATTCTTCTAAAAAGGAATTTAGCTTCAATAATCCCTACTATTGCATGTTATGCTCCAGGTATAATTGGTCCATATGCAATCACCAAGGAATAAAAGGAGGTGAAGTGGCCGCAGCCAGTGTTTGAGACAAGCAAAACTGCTCGTCGCAGGATTATTGCTGAGCAACATGGCCTGGTTGTCATCATTGGACATTTCCCTCCGGTTTGCATATAAAGGCATTTGCTTTACGTAATTTCTTTGTGAAAGGGAAGGTCGATTCCTTTGTGGCTAGTTTGGTGAATTATGCATCAACATTGTCAAACGATAGACATCCGTTGGCGATGATTTTGCTAGCAGATCCACGGGCAGACATTAGAGATATGCTGGAAAGTCTCGACAAAGGCCTATGTGGGAACACTGTCATGGTAGGTGGGTTGGCAGCATAACCGTGTATTCGCTAGGGTAACAATTTTATTATTATCTTAATTCAAAATTTGGCGTACAGTATTCCCTATACTATTTAACAGGGATTTGTATGATTAATTAAAAAAAATTTCTTCCACGACTGCATTGTCGGTGAATGGAAAGGGGTTCGCTAGCTAAATTATTCCTATCATGTTTAGTTCCCTAGAGTCGTTCAGCCAAACAGTATTGAAAGTTACATATATAATTTACTATTGGTGGAGTGAACAAATCAAACTGTAATTTTAAACGAAATCGTACTAACAGGTTTTGGAATCTATATTAAATAAATTACAAATTATTCACCAGGGAAAATGAAATGAAATACGTTTTTTTTTTTCTCTCCTTTTTGCTCATTAATGGTCAGCGAAATATTTTCGTTGGGTTGAAACTGTTAGAAAAGAGGCTTCAAGTTCCCTCTGACGCTTAGTTTAATGCTGAGACTGTTACCTCTGAGTCCTAGCTACAGTTCACAATTTTATTTAGAAAATGAAGGCAAGGACAAACTATTTCTACAGTTGTGGAGCTATGCCAACAAAATTCCGGTCTGCCTGAAAATCTAGGGCGACAAATCTAAGAGAATAGAAAATGCAGGTGGGTGTAAGGCCTGTAAGGTCAAAGGGTTTAAACCTGCTCTGATACCAGATGTAAGGGCCATTAAAGCAGATTCATGAACCTGTAACTAATTTCTTGATTTTTTTTTTTTTTGCAGAATTAACTAACATAATTAATGAAGGTACTTACCTGTGCACTTGCGGTTGCTGATGTCTCTAGCTGCTCTACTACGGTTACCAAAAGACAGGATCCACCTAGCCAAACTGAGCAGAACCTGGCTACTCAGTCCAGTAAAGTTCTGAGTCGAAGCAGACTGTTCCCCCGTGCCCAGAACCTCAGAACAATCCGCGCTCTTCCTTCATGTGGATAATTTCAGTTTTTGATCCTCTTCCTCCTTCAGTTCTTCCATTCTTTTTCCCCCCCTTCTTCATTTCTTCCTTCTGGTTTATAAACTGATTCTTAGTAGTGGCCGTCCTTCCTCCAGCACCCACCACTTCATTTCCTCACGACACCCTTCCCATGTCATGTCATGTATATTTCTTTTTAAAAATATATTGATTTTTAATTAATTTTCCTTTTTCTGATTTTATTTTAATATAATGGTTAGACTTATATTAAAATACTTTATCATTAGTTTATTTTTATTATTTTATTAATTTGATTAATATAATTTATTTATTAAAATTTATTTGATATTATTTCTATAGGTTGTTACAATTTCAACTGGTAGATTTTAAGAAATGACTGATAGAATTTCATAACAGAGACATTTTGGGTCATTTATATAGCATTAACTTTTAGTCCCTTGATACACGAGAAACAACAATGAGGCACCTGATACACCAAACTGCCAATAGAGAGATACGTGCTACTCAAATTCATGGCACAGGGACACAATGTTCATGTCTGAAGCAATCAGCTTGGGCTCCATGTTTATTTACATGTCCAATAAGCTTGTGAAGGCAGATTCGAACCACCCTTGACAGCGCTCCACGAGTTTATGGCCAGTGAAATACTCAGCAAGAAAGATGCACACACAGGGAGTTGTATCCTTTACCCATCCGCTCTGTGCTCTTCTCCCAATAGTCTTTGCCTTGGAATGTGACCATGACCAGTCAACAAGAATGAGCTCGTTCCAGCTAAAGGTTCTCGGTCTTGCTCAATGGGAAAGGAATCGATTCCAGAATGGTACTAGCAACCACACACAGGAGTAGAACTCATCCTTTTCAACAAGATTCAGCCCCGAGTCAAGCATCTCGACCAACATAAGAAAGAGGGTATTCAGCTCTCTGACAAATTATGTGCTCGACCGGGTTGAGATCACAATAGTGACTGATTTGATTTCACGGCCATAGCATTTGCAAATTCCACCCATGATCAGAGATTCAATTTTTTATTACACTGGCACATTGTCTAACCTCTGCACATATCATCAATTGAGCCATAGAAAGACTAATTTGGCCAAAGCGATGCTCATTGATCGTTGTGTAATACAACCACAACTTATATAGCGACAATAGAGAATTCGACCACTAATAGATTCCAAACCACAGCCTCGGCCTAATGAAAGTGAGTGAAATATCTCTCAAACTCAGTCCAGCAGTGATTTGATTTCACATGAGAATGGAAATTTCGATCCAGTACTCTTAATGGAATTCTGCCCATGGTCGATGCTCCGATCCTGCAATTTCGTTCTCCCTTTGGAAAATCACTTTGGATGCACACGGTCCCTTTCTAAAAACAACATTTGGCCAATTTTATACAAATTTATTCAATGGCCTTTAAGAATATAATGGCCTCTCCTTAAAATAATCAAGATGCGTCCCTCTTACTTGGCTTTCTAATTCTTTTGTCAATTTGTTGGATAGTTATTGAGCGAAAGACAATTTGGAAGAAAATTTGTTGAACGCTTAATAAGGAAAATTTGTTGAGCAGACTAGGTCTTTGGCTTCTCTGACAAATAAAATTTGTTTTCTTCAAAATAAACCCCCAAACAATCTTCAATTGGAATTGAAACCAGCTAGGCTGGCAGGATGCACAACTCTGATACCACTGTAATGTTCCAAAATTAAAAATTTGCCAAAAATTGCTTAACTAAGATTTAACTCTAAATTTCTCCAAACAGTAGTAGAAGATGCACCATGAGATTATGACAGCAGAGACAGATTTACATTATGGAACCCAAAAATGTTGCAAACTCATAAGAAATACTGCAAACTCAACTTTATAAACAAAGATATAATATGCCAATACAATAGCTAGAGTTAGCTGAGATAAGATGGCCACAAAATAGTTTTCTGCAAGCTGAACCCAACCTCCGCAAAATTAACTGAAGATAATGCCCACGCTGAGGATCTGAGTGGTTCTCATTCAAATATCATTGAAGCTCTTTGAAACTCCTGGATGAAGTCTCCTCAAGGAGTGGTGGGTTTTTGTCCAACACTCAACAACATACCTGAGGGTTTCCGTTCTAGGGCTATAGTAGCTAGGAACTAGGTTCTCCAACTTTCATCAGGACAACATGCACAAATCCAAGATGTCCTCAAATGGTCTCCTCTTTTATAGATCTCATGGACCCCTCTAGAAACCTTTATTCTATTATTATTTTAATCACTTCGTACATTTTCCCTCCTTTTAATTAATTAAAATATCTTTTAAATTCAGTAAAATGGTAAATCGACCAACATCACTCCTCAGGCAACTAGAAGTCACTTCCCACCATCTCATCCTGTAGATTTCTCGTTCCGGTTCCAATGAGCTATTACACTAATGTGTTCCATCAAGTATTCCTCCCAGAATGCCACCTTAAGCGTAATTAATGGAGTGAGGCTCAATAATAACCCCATTTTGAAAGTTGTCGGAATGTAATGGAACAAAAGGAAAGTTGTGTGGATGATGGAATATGCCAAGCAAATGCCATCGAATCCCATAAAAGATCCTCAAAACCGCATAAAGCCCCTCTAGAAGCCCTTAGGCCCGCTAATGGAGTAAATCTGCTCCTGTGGCCTAGCTACCTATAATTTTGAAAGTCCATCTTGACTATACTATAAGGTGTTGTCGCCTCCAAAGACAACCTTAGATTGCTTACAAGACCAGTGCCTGGAACATCTAGATTTTCGTGTGTCTCATACGATTCTCAGGAGACTCGAGACATCGCATATATTTTATATATCTATATATATATATATACACACACACACATTAAACAACATGGGTTGGTTCATTCATCCAAGGACATAAGTAATGTATTTCTAATTTTCTGGTACTCTTTGACATATAAAACTCATAGAAATATATGTGTAAACTAGTGGAGGCCGAGTAGTTCGAGGACCTACAGTTTAATCAGCTTTGGCAGAGCAATGAAAGAAGAGAAGGAGATAGAATAACTCATCATATAGAGCTTGAAACATCAAGAATTCTACAAAGGATTGGGTGCGATGATTCATGGAGCGCAATTTTAAAGGTATAATCTCAAAGATCCATACAAGCATGTGCATTAACGAGTCAACACAAATGAATCTGTAAGAACATATGAAACATTTCTAGTAGCTACAATTACATGAAATCAGAGAGGAAACATAAACATAATGGAATTTGAACAGAGAGGTAACACACTGTAGTAATCGAAGGAAGGAATCACCACCATTTCATTAATATTTTGAAAGATGCAAATCTTGAAGTCATATAGTCTCAAGTTTCAACAATAACATGTAGTTAATCTTTAGGATTCAGAACGTTTTCTAAGTGTTTCTTCCTCCCTTTTATAAGGAGAGGGAGAACATGGAAATTAGTTACAAAACATCGTAGGCCAGAGCTTCCAGCGGTCGGCATGACTAGCTGTCTTGGCGTGTAGTCTCTGTCGCCTCCAATTATTAAAACATAAAGGTACTTTTCTTGGAAATAAAATAGAATAATAATAGCAATCAAAATCAACAAAACATAATTAACAAGTGAACTGAAATGATGGTCAAATAAAAATATCTCCATGCCACTCTCTTTGCTGGCCTCTGGTCCAGCCACGCTTCTGCTACATTATGCTTCATGCTCTCTTCGACAATTCCTTATCACTTTCGGTCTCAACAGTTTCACTTCTGCACTTACAGGGACCTGGAAGTGGTTTTGCGCAGTGGCCATGACATATCCTGAACACTGCTGCCAACTCATTTGTCCCTCTAGACTTCCTACGAAACACTATTAGAGCCATACATGCCCTGTGAAACAATTATATAGTTGTATCAGAGCTCAAGCTGTTCGAGAACTTTAAATTGGATAGACTTTGTAAAATTGCGAACGCCGATCTCTTTAAGCCCCTTTTGCTATGATCCCTTTCGGTATTTCTTCATCATATCACCAAAGACTATGACCGGGGGCTTGGCCAAATATCGAAGTCGGGAAATCGGTGATTTCCTATCAACCTCCATGGTGCATCCTCTTGAAACTTGCGATCGCCGATCATCCTTTATGCTTAGCCCTTGGTTCCTCGATTCTTTATGTGACCACGGGCCAGCGCTTGTATCGGCGACCCTTTATCGGCGGATTGTAATCGGAGTTTCAACTTTGATGTAACAACATGCCTCATCCTGTGAACACCGATCTCTGATTAATGACGTCATCACTCCGCCACATGTCGCTTTCTGAGTGGTGACACGTGTCACTCGGATATGCCTGCTTTGGACACTTGAAAATGCCAGATCTGCATGCTATGTGTCCTCCGTACTGCCATGTCATGATGACGTCAGATGCCACGTGGATTTATTGGGACCAATAGTATTCTGCCATGAGGCCTTCTAGAGGAGAGAGAAAAGGCCCGCTTGCCCTTTGTTTTTTGCTGAAATCCTTTGTAAATCGTTTTCGGCCTTTCTCGACATTTTAACACCAACAACATTATTGTATATCGCACATCGCAATTCCATTAGGATTGACAGTTTTGAAAACACCGATCGTCGATATGTGATACGGCTTGGTCACCGACTGCCGATTACACTATGTACAGGTTCCCGCTGATTGTAGATTTGCGACATGCCAACGCTGTTGCAATCGCCGATACTGTACCTTGGACATTTGATATGTGACCCTCGATATCAGCGATCGCTGATTGCAAGTTTACTCTGGCCTCGCCGATATGTGAGCTCGTTGATATAGGATCTCCAATATATCGGGCATCTCACATGTGATGGGCAGATATGCCATGCTGCTCTGAGTGCGATCGCTGATATGTTGATGTACTATGTGCCGTGGACCGTTGATCGCTGATATGCTGATATTGCTCTAGACCTCCAATGTGTGGGACCTTCGATATGTCCGGACTTCCGATTTGTGGGATCGCTGATATGCCGAGACCCGGTGCTTTACACTTAGGCATTTTCTCCTTGTTTTTTGATTTTCAAAGGTAACCTTTAATCTGCTCTAACTTTTGATTCTGAAGTCCATATGGGGAGTTCTATATATCGTTGGAAAGTTGCTTCAAAGCACTTTCCAATGGAGAGGGTCTGATTTAATTTTGAGTGCTTTTGTGGCATTGGAGGCTAGCTCCAAATGTCTTTGTTCTTTTTCCCTCTTTAAACAAATGGAACTCTTTTTGCAGAAGGTGACAACATTGGCTCCACTTGGGGATGGGGCATTGGATTGCAATGCATTGAGAACCTGCATTCTCAATGATGATTTTGGTAGGGCAACCAAAACGCGATAATATGTTTTCCTTCCATAAACTTAATTAC
Source organism: Pinus taeda (assembly GCA_000404065.3). Taxonomy (NCBI): domain Eukaryota; kingdom Viridiplantae; phylum Streptophyta; class Pinopsida; order Pinales; family Pinaceae; genus Pinus; species Pinus taeda. The sequence goes on along the minus strand of APFE031755905.1, from coordinate 755 downwards.
CACTGAGTCTGTAGCATTTTTGGCTGGGATGGCCTCTACCCACTCGGTGAAATAATCCGTGGCCATTAATATTGACTTATGTTGGCCACTGGAAGGTGGCTTTATCTCTCCTATGAAGTCTAGTCCCTACTGTCTGAAGGGTTCTTCCACATGCACTAGGATCAGGGGAAGAGGAGAAAGTTTTTGTTTCTCAGCAAAGACTTGGCACTTCTGACATGACCTAACTTGTAAATGCACATTTCCAAACAGTGTAGGCCAGTAGAATCCTGCCTTGAGGATTTTGTGAGCTGTGGTCTTCCAGTTGTAATGACCTCCACAAACTCCTCCATGAAATTCCTCAATCACTTTATGAGTTTCACCTTCTACCAAACATAACAACAAAACTCCCACTGGTCTTTCCAGTAGAGTTGACCATTGGATATGATATACTTTTGAGCTTGCAGTGTCAACGTCCTGTATTTGGGTTTATGTAGCCCTAGTGGGCACCTCAGAAATAAGAGGTAATGGATGATATTCTTATACCAGGGTGATCCCTCATATTTAGCACATATCTTCTACTTTGTTGTTTTAATCCCATTCTGCTGAACTTCTGTTCTGTCTTCCTCTGTTATCAAGTTTATTCCCAAAGCTTGGCAGTTAGATTCTGATAGAATCTTTGTTAAAATTGGCAACCAGGGCAAAACTTCATGTGGGTCATCTTATTCATGGCTGATAATATTTTTATTAGATTCCTCTCGTCAAGAGGTGTAGGATTG
>APFE031755898.1:36851-76019 GCA_000404065.3 Pinus taeda | reverse complement strand
AGATAATTATGCTTTTTGGGCATGTGGTATTTAAAATCCATTGTATTGGCCCAAGGTATTGCAAAAAAACCTAAGAATATTGACAATAGAGTAGGAATATAATTAGTGATATTAATAATTTAAAATAAAGTTATAATTTAGTTAATTTTTATAATTTTTTAGATATCCAAATTTAGGGTTTTGTGATCCATAACAATGAATAAATAAATTTTCAAGTGATAATCACATCAGAACTAATTTTTCCGATGCTTTCTTACTAGTATTGAGGTCAAAAGTAGTTATTGTGTCCTTTTAATTATATTAATTAATTTTTAAAAAATGTGATATTAACTGAGATAATTATGCTTTTTGGGCATGTGGTATTTAAAATCCATTGTATTGGCCCAAGGTATTGCAAAAAAACCTAAGAATATTGACAATAGAGTAGGAATATAATTAGTGATATTAATAATTTAAAATAAAGTTATAATTTAGTTAATTTTTATAATTTTTGAGATATCCAAATTTAGGGGAAATTAATCAATCAGTTACTTAACAAATGAGCATTAGATCTGAACATGCAATTTCAGCTAGAATCAACACATGAGAGCCATATCATATGAAATGGACATGCACAATGATACAAAAATCATCACACCACATAGGAACACCTTTGCTGCTCAATATATTTTATTATCTAGTCAAGCAAATCAATACATAGAGAGTATAAGATGGGAAACATATTAAAGGAACTATGATCACCATATCACGATTGTACATAGACCCATCTCATCAACAAGACTTGCCCAACACCCTTTGGACTTATGAAGAAATTTGTTCTCAATCCTTGCTTTGTCAGAGCACCCACCCCACTTCCCTATATTGTTCACCTTTCATGCATTTTAAAACTAGAACACTTGAGCTTCTCAACATGAACATCACAACAACAATATATTCATAGCACATAATCAAAACACAAAAAATCAATGTTTGAATCAACTCAAATCATATACCTCTCTCATCATCCTCAACTCACATGGCCTCAATACATTTTCTCCAAATAAACTAGATGTAGAAGCCCAATGATGCAATAACGACCATATAAAACATGAAACACTCCTGCAACCAATGTATGACAATCATATTAACAACATATATAAAACCAAATGAAAATTTTGGCCCTGCAATCACAAATGCATTAGCAAACTCCAGCCTTCAGTCATTCATACCTTTGTCTTAGTTATAGCTATAACTCCATGAACAGTCTCCTTCAGTAAATTCACACTACTCACCGATGGCTCTCCAAAACACTATGAAAACTTTCTCACACAAAAGAACCAACCAAATGAGCAACGTTTTTCCACATATTTGTAGTTTATGAATATGCTTAGATCAATTAACTCCAATACTATAGTGGAGCTTTGTTCATATCTTGTAAGTGGTTTGGTTCAATACTTCTTGACTCAATCAAACCACTAACTTCATTTACTAATGAATATTCTCTTTTAACAATCATCGAGAAGCACAATTACCTTTTTCTCATCTTTACATGATGAGTCCCAAACAAGAAAAGTCAGAAAACTAGAGAAACACCTCATGAGGGTGAGGAATGCGGAGGATTTTTTGTGAAAAGCCTTGGTCACTCCCACAACACAGGATCCATGCAACTGGAACTCTTCAGTCGCTCCCATAGGCATGCAAGCCAACAAATGGATCTTTTTAGCTACTCCCACAGGCTTGTCTCCATGCAACATTTCGCAGAGGATGCTAAAAAATAACTTTCCTTTGCTTAGATTCTACCCAAACTTGCTCCACTGGTTAATCATCATCAGTAAGTCCTAAGGAATCCACCCTAGGCTCTACAAAAATCCAGCAATCCATTTTAGCAACTCCATCATCATCACAAATCAAACTTGGTTGACTTGAATGTTATCCATCAACTTCTCAACCAATCAAGCCGTCAAACTTCACCACAACTACTCCAACATCCACAACCATCAATGAAATACCTTGCATGTCATCATGCAATATGAAAACCATCCGTACATACACCAAGTACCATAAATATGACTTCTCAGTCTCTAGTACTATCAACTAGGTCTAGTAGCTCCACAACCTGTACTAACATCTCAAACCATCAAGCTAAGGTTTGCAACCAATGTACAAGCCAACTACCATCTCACCAACATAAGTCCAATCATGTACCAATCAAACATGTAGTAGCTCATCCATACACACACACACACATGAGAGACCATAAACCAATCAACCATGTGCATAAATAATCAGATACTACCAAGTTGACATCAACGCCAACCAATCACCAATGCAACCACCAACACCAATGCTACTAGGTTGACATCAATTCCAACCAACCAACTAAGCCTGTGAAAAACTCCTCATTCAGTCCCCCTTTGACATCAATGGCAAAGGGTTGAGCTCATCCAAGTAAGCAGAGTTGAAAGGACATTAGTTGTGTCTCAACAAAAACAAATGAATATAACCATCAACATAGTGTGGACAACAACATACCATAACTAGCAAGAAAATAGAAGCACGCCATATGCATCAGTAAATTTAGATCATAATGCATCAACAAAAAAAAACACTCCCCATGACGAAATGACATCAAATAGTAGCAATAACTCTCTCTTTCGTGAAGAAACAACAACAAACTCTCCATGAACACCACTCTCAACGAGCATCAATAACACTCAACTCAACAACAACATGAGCATAACCATCATTAATATCATTATAATATGAGAAACAACACATCATAAGTAGCAATAAAAGCAACATCAATGAGATAACCAACAGCAAACAACATTAACCTCACTCTCATCCAAACCATCAACAACATAGTGTACCGATAGCAACAACAAACCATGTTTGATCAATAACAGAATATTGGATATGCTCCCCCCCGAGAATCATCATCCTGTAATCAATGCCTTCTAGTTGAAGGCTACAACTCAAGGACCAAGGGATTGACTATACAATATGACCGAAACAACACCCATCATCCCATATGAATGGATGCCCTCATCAATGAATACTACTCATCGAGACTCTCTCTCCAACATGACCATGACCAATGATATACAATACATTGTAGTACATGGATGTATAATGAGATACAACGCTATAAAATGACTATGACATGTTTTACAATAGCCAAAATATGGTTGTAACAAACCATAATGACACAAACTTGTCATGAATCATAACCTTCCTATCACCAACTCATGACAACATAGACTCAATGACATAAACACTTAATTACATGGTTTCATAAGAAAAATACATTTTTGGTAATTGATGAAGTACAAAATGAAGCATGTGGTTGTTACATGACTAAAACTCATGCCTCTCCCCAAGACATACTCAAATAAGCTCATTGATCAGCACTGCAAATATTAGGGCAATTAATAAGAAGATGAGTTGATTGGAAATATATAAATCTCATCATGTGTACAACCATCCAAGTGCATAAGATAGACCCATCATCTAACAAATAAAGTGATAGCAATAGTAACTGATCATCATAAGATATGAGAGAAATAATAACAATTATTAAACTTTTCTCGAGTAAATTAATCAATTCATTACTTAACAAATTAGCATTAGATCTCAACATGCAATTTCAACTAGAATCAACACATGAGAGCCATATCATATGAAATGAACATGCACACTGAGACACAGATCATCACACCACATAGAAACAAAGGATATATGGTGGAGAACCCTCTCCTGGCCCAAAACCACCCCAGTTGTTGCTGCGCAACTCAATTTATTCTATTATATGTCAAGAAAATCATTACATAGAGAGTACAATATGGAAAATATCTCAAAGGAACTACAATCACTATCTCACGATTATACAGACACCCATCCAATTTATAATATTAAAAATTGCATAATTCCAAAAAATATAAAATTCCATTATATTTAATTTAAAGAAAAAAATGTATATATTATTATTTTATATGTAGTTTTAATAAAAGAGAACAATTTCTAGAACAAAAGATCATATTGTTATACCAAAAAAAAAAGTCTAGCTATTTACCACTATCACATCTTATATATAAAGAACTTGACACTCGGCAATAATGAATTAATCATGTCTTATATTTAATGAACTTGACAAAGGGAAATAATGAATTAATCACCTCTTATATTTAAGGAACTTGACATTGGCCAATAATGAATTAATCATGCATTTTTTATAAGGAGGCTCGAAATATTGAATTAAAAAATGTTGATATATTTAAGGATTTGAGTCTGGAAATAGATAGGTTTAGAATGTTATTTTTATTGTTTTATTTAATTTTTTCTAATACAAAATTAAATATTTATATAATAATGTAAAATATTAAATTTTGTAACTTTTATAAAATATCATTTATAAGTATGGTATGTAGTGAGTGTGTTTTGCATGTATTTATTGATGTTGTTTCTTTATATTTTATATGATTTCTTTTTTTTTTCCCTTAGGAAAAATCGTAATTTCATTAATGAAGAGAAATTACATTTTGTAGATGCATATGCATATTCGGAACATATCTATGACATGACTGTCATTATGAAAAGTACGAGAGTTCAAAAAAGATTGTTACCTTGTGTTATAGACATATTTGGGCACTTCAACCCCAATCTTATATGTTAATAAACTAGGGCTCTTTAACCCCTAAAAGAGTTGTTTCATACCCTACAGGATCATGGTCAACTCACTACATCATTCCCCAGAAGTTCCACCTGAAAAACCATCCAGAACTGGCTAAAACTGGACCATACTGACTTCTACACTAGCCACGTGTTATGCATACTGAAGAGGCCTTCTATAGGGTACGATGAGTAAGGATGGACAAATGTCCGAGACAATTTGCTAAGTGGATGCTCATGGAATCTTCTGGAAACTTCTCCTATGACACTTGCCTCTCTGAATTCACCCAAGGATGAGTAAGAGATCCAAGAAATCTTCAAGTAGAACCAAGAACAACAAGTGGAATGACACTAATTAAAAACCCAGAGGTCACTCACACCCTTTCACACATCTATAAATGGATCCCTCATCTCAGAGATCTGGAGGTTGGAATTTTGTGATTTGCAAGGAAGTGCTGATAGTTTGTATCTGAGAAAGAGTATTGTATTGTTAGGGTGATCTTGCTTTTAATGAGGTGAAGAGGGCTTTGATGCTGGGTCAGACGGATGGGTTGTAATTCTCCCTTCTATTTAATAAAGTTCTTTGATTTTTCCTCCATATAATTGTGTATTTGTGAATGTTGTTATTTGTGAATGCCATTGTATGTTCATTGTATTTCTAATTCTGCAATGCTTATGATATAATAGGTCTGACAGTGTTTTGTTACTGTGTTTCTACACGTATTCTCTAAGCGGGATAAGTAGGAGAGGAGTTGCAAGCTCTGTCAAGGGGGAGAGATATCAAGCAAGGAGTTAAGCGAAATATCCAGGTTGGTTCCGCTACCTCTCTCTTATTTATCATATATAGAGGAAATCAAAATTGCTTTAAACTGTTAGTTTCTAGGGTAGATGCCAATCCTAGAGGGCTAGTCAATCAAAAAGACACTAGTTTTCCGAGAAACAAAATGGCGACTCCACTGGGTAACGAATAGATGTTTGTTTGTTGTTGTTATTTGGTTTATAATCTATAGACGGAGCCTGAAGTTAGCCAGATAGCTTTCGAACTTCTCTTGCTCTGCAATTGCATAGTAGATGAACGCTGCTTCAGTCAATCTCCGGTTTAGTTTATGAATTGAACATTTGACTTACAAGCATTCTAGATGCCCTTTTGGTAGCTCAGTAACCTCTCAAGATCATTCCTCTGTACTTTTCTCTTTACTGTCCATCATAGCTCAGCTTAAATCACCGAAATCGGCTGCAAATTTGAGCCAAAACCCTTCTCAGCTGCGCTCCCTGGCCCATCGCACTGTCTGTCACCGTCAACCAGTATGCATCGCACCTCCCAAGCCTGAAAAGTGTGATGCATCCCTGTTTCTGTGAAGCCCAGGTGCGATGACTGACTAAGCCTATTTCCCTTCTTGAAATTTGGGGTTTTTGTCCTTGTTTTCAGCTCTGTTTAGTTGTTTTTTGCTGCTTATGAACAATACCTCATTACTGAAGCCTACTTGCATTAAATAGATCAGCCTCCATTGATTAGGATTAGTAAATGTTTTTATGTATTTGTCCATCATCTACAATCCTTTGTCGAAAATTTGATTAAATCAATCTGCCTTTTAGGTACAAAAAGTGTCGTAACTGTCGTTTTGTGTCAAAAAGAGAAGTGTCGTAGAGTCTTCCTTCCCTTGATAGTCGATTGAACTTGTTGTCATGTACTTGATTTGATTTGTTGATATTTGAAGTGTAGGAAGCATTTTCTATTCGAAATTGAAAAGTGTCATTTAGTCTTCCTTTCTATTTTGAAAAAGAAATTGTCGAAATGTCGCTTTCAGTCATATTTGAGATCTTTGCTACACTTAGTTTTCCTTTTTGGCATTTTTCACATTAAGGGGAATGAAAAACAAATACATGCATATGCATTTGTATTTAGCTTGTGTGCGAAAAATGATTTAGGAAAGTGCATTTAGTGTGTGCTCTTTGCTCTTTGTTTGAAAGAAATTGTAATCTTCTTTCCTTAGTAGCTAGGATTTTCATTACTCAAAATAAACAACGATTGTTTATCATTGTAGATTTCATTTTTAGGAATTTTAAATCTACATCACGTGGTGAACCATTGAAAGGCAAACTTCTAAACAAGATCAACTCTAAAATAAATTTCAATGAACTTAACAACGCTTTGGAACCTAACGCAACACATCTAGAGGTCTAGGTTAGAGATGTGTTCCAGCATCGTAAAAACTAGTAACTATCATTTTCATCGAAGGTTGGGTGATTCATCCTCCTTGATACAACAAGTGCTAGCACAGACTTGTGCCCCCTGTATCGTCAAGTATATATTTGGAAACCGTAATAGGCTTATATCCTTTATCCATAGGAAGTCGTGTCTTGCGCCCTATCGATCGCAATGCACTGAACACAGCATTCGGGAAGATTGACTGCCATACATAAGTCCTTGGTAATTTCTCTTTAATTTATCACCAAGGTGTATATTGCAGTTTTGTGATTAATTTGGTAATCCCTTTGTCTAGTTAAACAGAGTAGTCACTTTCGTTCTTTTTCGACTCTTTAAAAGAAAAGGTCCATCTGAGCACTTGTCACTTCAGGCTCATTAAAAATTGAAGGGGACTAGAGTCATCTTTAGCCTTTTCTCGACTCTTAAAAATTGAAAAAGAAAATTTGTGTCAAAGCGTCATCAAAATTTATTTAATTCGAAATAAAATTATTTTCCCCTTAATTTTGAGTTGATCAAGTAATCCACAATCGTGGAAGAAATTCAATCAAAACCCCATCATTCGCGGAGACTAGTAAGTCAACCGTCTTTGACTCCAGAAACGAAACCATTCCAGGCAAAACAGTCTCTTTTAATTGACTCCAACTCGCCTAGTTTATTTGAAACTTTTTTTCAACATCATCATAGACTACAATTACTCTCATCATTTCTGGTACATCTACCTTTAGAGAAGAAGTTCCGCAGTTACAAGAAGACATTAGAACTGATCCTAGTGTAACAGTAGACACTTCTATACCTGAGATAGCTCCATCTAGAGTTGATCCAGAGACTGAAGTTCACTTACCTGAACATCTGGAAGTTGAGTTCTAGAATTCAGAAGGTGTCACCCCTCCAGTATTTGACACTGCAGAAGCTATATCTTCTTCGGCCCCAAAAATCTTTTACGGACCTGACGGTCTACCTCATCCACCTGGACTGATTGTTATAGAGGAGATAGTAGAGGATCCTCCGTCCAGTACCCCATTTCATTTTGGAACTAGGATTCATCTGTATCCTTCTACTCTTGAAGTTAGTTCTTTTAATCATCCTTCATCGCAAGTTCCTGTCGAATGACTAGGAAATATTTTGGATAGACTAAACATGTCTAAGCAACCATCAACATCTAGAAGTGTGTCATCTGATACAGCTACAGCAGAACTTCCTGCTGCCATTCCTATAATGTTTGCTTGTGTACCATCTGTCCCGGCTAGTTATCAATCACTAGCTGGAGTCCACTCAGGGGCTGTTTCGACAACATCTTCCGCTCCTCTTTGTTCATCCGGAGTCCCATCTGGTATTTCTTATGTTGATTCACCTGACGAGGATCCTTCTCCCGGAATTAATTCTGAAATCAATGTCGTAGACTCATCTACTCGCAATGGTAAGTCATCCAAAAATAACAAAAAGGGAAAAGGAAGAACTAAATAAGACAACCACTCTAAGGAGAAATCAATCAAGAACGAACAATCTGACGAAAAGAGGAAACCTCGATATCCTTGCTTGATTTGTGAGGAAGAGCATTACACTAAGGAGTGCCCTCATCAGGCCGAAGTTTCCAAATTTGCCAAAATTTCACCACCCGTTGTTTTGAAGGATCCTTTTCCTCAAGATAGTAAAATGGTCTCTCACAACCAATCCTCCTGATCCCCATCGACAGATATCATGATGATGTCCTCTAGAGTTACGGTAGCAATGAGATCCAAAGATTACGCATCAAAGAGTCCTATTGGAAATGGAGATGACTCCAGTTCATCTGGTCAAACTTCTGCATCCACTCCTCCTTATTTTGAACCATTACGCATTCAAAATCCAAATCCTAATATGGTAATTATTCTGCCTCCTAAGGGTATGCTTCATAATTCAGCCTTTAATCCTCATGCAAGGGTTGTCCAAAATTATAACATCGTCGAAGATTTGGCTATCTCACCTTTGACCATGTCTACCCTTGAAGTGTTGCAAGCTTTTCCAGCGCAAAGGAAATTATTATTATCATCCATAGGAGCAGTAGATCGTCAAGAATCCCATTTGATTGTTTTTTATCTCGAGAATCATGTCCTGCGTCTCCCACACCAACTAGCTTTTCAGATACCAGTTCACATCAAAACTTGACGAGTTTTTAAAATAGTGGTTGATGAAGGAGTGTAGACATGTATTATGTCCATTGCCTGTTGGAAATATTTAGGTTCTCCAACAATAAATCAATCTCCCATGACTTTGAGAACCTTCGATGGAAGAGGTTTTCGTCCATATGGACTTTTAAATTATTTTCCAATCGAATTAGAGGGAAAAACAATTGCAATAGACATTGAGGTTTTTTATGCTCAACTTGATTACAAACTTTTGCTTGGTCGGAGCTGGACTTATGCCATGGAGGCAGTAGTCTCGTCATATTTTAGGATGATTATGTTTCTTCACAAAGGAATAATTTTGAAAGTAGATCAATTATCCTACTATACCTCTAACCCTAATTCTATCTGCAGTATCCCATTTGCTAGAAAATCCACCACTCCATATGAATAAGTTGGTGTTGGCATACTCAAAGACTCATCTTTGATGGGAACTTTCGCGTTCCCTCCACCCGTTCTTCTTCAGAATGAAGCACAAATCAACATGATTACATCAAGTACTTTTGAAATGGAAGATCCATGGAAAGTATTTCCAGAATAAGAAATGATCTTATATGGTGATGAAACGCCTCATAGTCCATTTGAATTGGCCTATGAGGCCATTCAGTCTTTTTCTAACCCATCAACATCAAATTATGATAAAAGCAATATGATCATTGATGAATATTCTCATTTGTCACACTGGAAGCAATATCTATGCCCGATCCTTTTAACAAAGACTTTTTAACTGATGAAGGGATTATGGAAGTTATGACCTTGGATGAAATCCTATGGGACGATACTCATCATCATTCAACTTTCTTACCATATTTTGATCAAATTGAGAATAATTTTTCATCATTATTTTCATTTGAGACCCTTAGTGATCCTCAAAATCCAATATCTACCCTTTCTTCCAGTTCTGAATGGAATTTAGGGAACATATCGGCAACAGTACCTATCGATATCTCAGTGAAACCTGGAATAATTGAAAATATTCATATAGGAGCCTCTTGTTCGTTAGAAGAGATTTCAACTTACAAAGCCCTCTTTCAGGAATTTGGTGACATTTTTCCCTGGTTCTATGAAGAGATGCCAGGAATCGACCCTAGCATTGTTGTACATGAAATAAAAACCTATCTGGATGCTAAGCCAGTTAGACAAAGATTACGTCCTATACATCCATGAAAAGTTGTTGCTATCAAAACTGAGGTTGAGAAATTCCTAAAAGAAGGATTCATTTACCATGTTCCTTTAACCGATTGGGTATCAAATATTGTGCTTGTTAATAAAAAGAAAGGAACCATTCGAGTGTGTGTTGATTACCAAGATATCAATAAATCTTGTCCCAAGGACAATTATCCAACTCCGTATATCAACCAAATTGTCGACAAATTTTCCAGAAATGAAATTTTTTCGTTTGTGGATGGATTTTCTGGCTATAATCAGATAAACATACTCCCCGCCGATCAATATAAAACTGCATTTATATGCCCACGAAGAACTTTTTCTTATCATAAACTCCCATTTGGCCTAAAATAATGTTGGAGAAACTTTTCAATGAGCAATGTCTTACGCATTCCACGATATCAAGCATATTGTTCAGTCTTATTGAGATGACCTTCCAGCTCATTCCATGAAATGGTAGGATCACCCAGTGTAGTTAAAAACAATTTTCATTAGGTGTAGGCTTTACAATATTCTCTTGAATCCACACAAATGTGTTTTTTGTGTGCAATCTGGTTGCCTCCTAGATTTCATCGTTTCAAAGGAAGGCATTCATGTGGATCCTCTCAAGGTAGAGGCAATTTTGAATTTTCCTACTCCTTCTAGCCTGACTGAACTCCAAAGTTTGCAACGGAAAGGAAACTTTTTGCGTAGATTCATCCACAATTATGCTGAACATTCTGAACTAACACGGGTGTTTACTCGACTATTGAAAAAGGGTATTCCATTTTTCTAGGATGAGCTTGCTAATAAATATTTTGATGCTTTAAATCATGCACTGACTAATGCGCCTTTACTGCATCCACCCGATTATCATCAAGACTACTTTTTGTATTTAGCTGCATCAAGACTATTTGAGTAGGAGTCTCACTAAAACTGAGATTAAATACACACATGTGGAGAATATAGCCTTGGCAGTTGTGCAAGTTGTTCAACGATTCCATCACTACATACTTCTCTGAAAAACAATTGTCATTTTAGATTGCAACCCTATGATGTATATTCTCACGAAGCAACTGTTAGGGGTCAAATACTAAAAGTGGATAGTCATTTTACAAGAGTTTGATCTGGAATTTGAAAAATCCAAATCAAGAAATCCTTGGTTTTCGCCGAACTATTGTGTGACTTTCCCCATACTTATATAGAAATTGTAGCAGAAGATTCTTTTGCTGACGAAATTCTATTTCTTATTAGTGTGTATCATCTGTGGTATGGAGACATCATTATATATCTCCAAACACAAAATTTTAGGCCTGAGGTATCGAAAATTGATTTTCGACGAATACGATACCAATCCCAACAATACAACATTATTGTGACACTCTTTATCGTCGTGGTTCTGATTCTTTATTCCAACGTTGTTTAACTCTTGACGAAGCCGAAAAAAAAAAAAAAAAATTGAATGACTACCACTCTAGAGCATGTGGCAGTCACATGTCTCGGTAGTCTACTACCCAAAAGATATTACATGATGGCTATTTTTGGTCATCAATGTTTAAAGGTTGCATCACTACAATCTGAAAATGCCATAATTTCCAAATTTATGATCGCAAAATGCGAGCACCTCCCGCTCCTCTTTACACTATCGTAGCTTTTGGTCCTTTTTCCAAATGGGGCATCGACTTCGTCACATGTAACCTTCACTCAGGTGAGGGGCATGGATATATCATCCTTGCAGTCGATTACTTTACAAAATAGTCTGAGGTGATGCCTACATATAGAGACGACGACGAAACTACAACTATTTTCATTTTCAATCATGTGATTGCTCGGTTCGGTGTCCCACAAGCTATTGTTACAGACCATGGTAGTCATTTTTGCAACTTTATGATGGTCAAACTGTCCGCACAACTTGGCCTCCACCATAATAGCTCTACTCCGTATTATCCATAAGCTAATGGTCAGGTCGAAGCTGTCAATAAAGTTTTAACCAATATGATTAAACGGATAGTTTTTATCCATAAAGGAAACTCGCACTCTATGCTCTTTTCAGCATTGTGAGCTTACTACACTACTATAAAAACATCAACCGGTTTTACCCCTTTCAACTTGTTTATGGTTTGGAAGCCTAATTACCTATTAAATGTGAAATTCCATCTCTTAAATTAGCTAGCAGATTATTACCGACTATATCTGCAGATGAAGAACACTTTGTACACTTATCCCATCTAGATGAAAATTGTTGTAATGTCGTATTGGCTAGCGAAGCTCACAAGAAACATGTCATAGCCCAATACAATCAGAATGTTAATCCTCGTGCATATTCAGAAGGTGACCTAGTCTTGGTATATGATCAAGCTCATAACAAACTAGGTGCAGGGAAATTTGAGCCCATGTGGCATGGCCCTTACATCATAAAACGTGTATTAGCTAAAGGTGCCTATGAGCTGATTAATTGCGATGGTGTTCCTCAGGGAAAGCCCAAAAATGGTCTTTACTTAAAGAAACATTTTGCATACATTTTCGATGAAGATCTGTACATTATTTACCATTTTTATGTGTGGGAGATTAGTGTTTTTTACTACTTCCTTTTCTTATCTCGTTTTTACACTTGATTTGCAGATGTCGATGTTTTCTCCGACTTACATTGGCTTTGCTGATGGCGCTAGTCATAGTACTCAAAATTTATCTTCCGCGGCCTGGGTTATCTATTCATCCAGTAACAAGCTAGTCCCTATTCACGGGATATATCTCGGTCAAACAACAAACAATATAGCAAAATATAGTGCAATCATTGAGATATTGGTTGATGCCATCACATTTGGTATCCGACATTTGAACGTTAGGTTAGATTCGCAACTCATAATATTACATTTAAAAGATGTCTATTCAACTAGGAGTCCAACCATGTTAAGGATGTTTTTAAGAGTCCGTCTCTTGGAAAGATGATTTTGTTATATCGAATATCAACACATTCTGAGATATTTAAACACATTGACAGATGCATTCGTGAATCATGTGTTAAATAGACATTTGGAACATGTATAAATAAAAAACAATATTCATTCATTTCTTGATCGTCCGAGGACATAATGCCCTGTGGCCTTTTATTTTCCAAATAGTATTGACGCCGAAAGGTCAAAAATGGTCCTGGAAACTAGAACAACTAGGCATGGTGATGCTAATGATAACACACGATAGCACGAGAAAATCAATGCAGTGAACGTCTGAGCGGCCCTGGAACCCCAACTACGTGACTCTGATAAGCGTGTGGAATTTCATCAACTCCAGTCTCTAGGATGCTGGCAATCAACCTCTCAAGGTTGTGCTCCAACTCTGTTAGGATGTCATCTACCTCTGGCTTTGATGCCACAGCAACCATAGTATGCTTGTCTTGTCTATTGTACCTTCTCATCCTGACTGGTTGGGTTGGACTCACATATGCACATATATTTCGAACAATTAGCCTCTAAAAAAAAAAAAAAAAATTGAAAATATGCCAAAATTTGAGAAACTCTTACCTAGATCACCCCACTGAGCCCCAACTAGAAGTGGGATATTAGGGTCACCTCTGTAATCTATCCCGATATACAAAAATTCCTCGATGAGAACAATCTGCTTACTCAGCTAGTCAAAAAACTTTGTCATACACCTCACTACAGGACCATCATCGCCATGGCATGCCATGAGTGAAACCCACCTCATCAAGTGTGGATCCCTCAAACCCCCCTTGTGTGCGCGAATCTATTATAGTCGAAGAATAGGAACCCTTTCTAGGGAAAAAGCAACTAAAATGGCACCATAACTAAAACATTTCAGTTTACCATTCTTGCACCTAGCCAACCGGCCCTTCATTTTTACCACTACTTGCTCACACTAGTTGTATACCGTGGACTCCCAGCATTCCACGACCATCTGCATCTCTGCCCAGGTGGCTAGATGGAGGGAAACACAACCACACAGTTTGCAAACAGTGGAACGAATGGTCCTCAAGGGTAAAAGTTCATGGACTGAATGTCAATCCGTCCATCTTTGGGTGGTGCTCCCCTACAAAAGCCCCGTAAGTATCCATCAGTAGTGTCTCCCCTTACTCTTGATCCAAAAAGTGAAAGATTGTCTCCCTAATGAGATAACCCAGTCAAGAAATATATGTCATCGGCATCAATGGTGAGGTTATAATCAGCGATCACGAAACGTTGTTCCTGGACATTCCAGGTCCTCACCAACCATGTCATCAGATCTAACTAGGGTTTCATCCCAGGGATTAGCCAGTATTTCAGGAGGTCGCAATTCGTGAGAGCCATTCTAGCATACATGAAAGAACCCTTCTTTGTTCTTTCATAGTCCATATTTCTAAATTTTAAGTGTTTCCAATTCCCTCTAGAACCTTGTGATGCTAGAAAGGGAGGGGAATATTTGGTAGTATCACCCATGTGGACATTGCATAAACCACCATTATATTGGTACCAAAATATGGAAACCAAGGTGCGATGAAAAGCCCAACTATTGGACAATTAAAAATCCTTCTTAACATAAATAGATGTCACATTTTTGGGTTAAGGAAGAAAATTCCCATTGATGTGCATCTAATTTCAGCCAAAAACCATTAAACCTACACATTATTATAGCCTTGGATTGAGGAGCATAAAAAAGGCGGTTTACCTCAGGAAGGTTAACCTCCATGGAAGGAATTTGTTTCATTTTTTCATGTGTTGTGTTGAGGATGATCTTTAGGGGTGGAGGCCTTTCCTTGTGTTATTTTCTTGTAAAAGGCATATCCGCTAGATATCCTGGTCCTATATGTCCTCCTTGAAGCCTCATATTAAAAACTATTGTTGAGTTCCTTGTAATATAGTTGTATTTAATCTTGCGAGAGTCCTAATACAACTTGGATTCAAATAATAGGCTTCATTTTTATGCAACGATGCCCCACCTATTCTCTATGTACTCCTTTATATTTTTAACTCTTTATGCTATTTATCGAGAAGAGGGATGATTTACCATTGATGCTGTTGAAAATATGGAAATTATTCCATTCCTTATTTTCAAATAGTTCATTTTTCTCAAAACTATCTCGACTTCTCCCATGCAATCATGGAGAGGACCACACTCATCACCCCCAAACCATGACACTTTTTCTCTACTTGTAACAAAATGGTAACCTATGGCCATCCTCCGTAGAGGATGAAAACCCTAATGGTTTTCGAGAGGTCCATCCTTTGTAGAGGATGAAAACCCTAATGGTTTTCGAGAGCTCTTTTGTAAGCTAATTTAGATTTTTTTTTTTTTTTTTTTAAGATATGCAAGGAAAGAGTAGGTTAGAATGTTAAATATGTTGGGATTCATGATTAATTAGTTGTTGTTCAATAGTATATTTCTTGGTCATATGTATTAAGATTATGAAGAATGTATATATGTTTTTATCTCTAGTCAAATATAGCATGAATTTCTAGTAATTTACTAAACTATTAATATTCACTCTAAAAATAGTTGTGTTTATTTTGGAATAGGCTTCCAAAATTTTACTTCAATTGTTAGTAATTATTAGTTAGATGGTAGGGATTTAACTTCCACATCATATTTGAGAATATTCGTATTATGGTAGGGATTTAATCTCCACGTCATATTTTAGAATATTCTTACTAGTATTGATGTCAAAAGTAGTTATTATGTCCTTTTAATTATATTGATTAATTAAAGAAATGTGATATTAAGTGAAATAAATTATTTTTCTTGGCCATGTGGTATTGAAAATCCATTGTATTGACCCAAGATATTGCAAAAAAGCTTCATAATATTGATAATAAAGTGGGAATATAATTAATAATATTAAAAATTTAAAATAAAATTATAATTTAGTTCATTTTTATACTTTTTTAGATATCCAAATTTAGGGTTTTGTGATCCATAACAGTGATTGATGGCGAAAAAGTTAAGTTAAAAGGATAAGCTAGTATATATTTAAATTTAACCAATTATAAGTTAGTTGTATATTTTATAAATATTTCACCGGGAATTAGGGAGACTTCATGAATAATCCATGATTACCCAACTAAATGTTATATCTAGCTTCTATTTAGATTAGATCTCAATTTCAATAAATATTTCCCACTGTCAACCACTTACTCTTTTTCCCTTGCAATTAATGGTTTACTCTTTTAATAATTTTTTACTCTATAAATGAAATTGTAGTTCAAGTGGTTCCTTAACTATTTTAAGCTTGGCAGTTTTTTGTTGTTTAAAATTGGTTTTTGAATGCATAAATAAATTTAGCATCTATCACTTGCACGTTAAACTTGTAATTACTACAAATAGCCACATGATTTCCTATAGATTTGACCAGAAAACATGTCTAAATAATTTGGTGTGATTGGAGTTTAACTATAACGATTAGGAGTAGTGTGCTAAGGCTTAGGAAGTGAAAAGTGGCCAAAATTCCGGCAAAAAAATCTCAAAAAATCTTGTAGAGGCAAAATTTCAAAAAATCTTGTAGAGACAATGTTTAATCACGGTGGAAATAGATTCAGCACCATCAAAAACTTATATGACACCTAAAATTTTGAAGTTTAACTATTATAATTTGGATTTACAAAAATCCTTGGTGGATTTTCTCTAAATATGATCGGAATTTCCATAACTTTCCGGTCAATTCCTCAAACAAGTTAAACTACCTAATTATCATAAAATGAAATTTAGTGTTGACTCGTTAATTACTACATTGACATAATCAAATTTAAATAATAAAATTCTAAACTGTATATTTATTAACATCATACGTTCTACTATTTATGTTGCTTAAATATTTATTAAGGACTCTTAACTGTCATCATTTTCTTAAACTTATTCTATTTATAGGGTTTTAACATAGATTTTTCCCACATCACTCTATATATAGAAAAGGAAAGGTGACATTCTTCTTTACATTTTAGAAGAGAGAGGTTGTGGTGGAGGCTCGAAAGCTACTTGAACCTGTTCACTGTTTTCAATGGCATTGAGGGAAGATATGCTAGTGGAGGTGAGGTTTTCGTCAATGCTAAACAAGACCAATTGGAACAAGTTGGAAGGATATAAGGGAGGTTGGATTGAGGGTTATCTCAAAATCTTTGGAAAAGGGTCTTGTTACATTTATTTGAAAAAGCCTAGTGATTGTAAAGAAAAGTCACTGGTAAAGGTAAAGAGGTTTATTAGAAGCAGGGCTAAGTCATTGTTGGAGGTTTCCTTGGAGAACTTAAGGCCCATTCCACCTTACAGGCAGTTTCCTCAGCATAGCCTGGATGGACTAGCAGTAGAAGTTAAAGAGATGGATTCTTGGTGGCCTGGTTTCATAGTTAGGCAAATTGAGCTAGATGATAACCAGCTTTGGTTGGTCTCCTTCGCACACACAAAAGTTTTGACAGCATACCCTATGTCATACTTGAGACCTGCCCAAGAATGGAAGGGAGGACAATGGACTTTAGTGCCCAAGGTTTGATATTCTAATCTCTCTTTCTATATGTTTTGGGTTTTAATGTAGCTAGTTGGTTTATTGCATAAATATGTTTTGGTTTTTGTGTAGCTGTTAGTTTAGATACTAAGAAAATTGAAGCTGGTCATGCAGCGGCGGAAAACCTGAACATCAAGCAAGTGATAAGGCTTGAGGAAAATGTGAGATACAGTGGCCAATCAAACGTATCTGAAGATTATTTCTCCAGAAACGAGTTAAAAGGAAAAGAAGTATCAAGTTCGCAGATGAGTTTTCTGGCGGAAAAAGGCTGTACTGATTTGGAAGAAATGAAAGAGCAAGCTGGTGATGATGAAAACGCACCAAGAATGAAAGAGCAAGCTGGTGATGATGAAAACTCACCAGGAATGAAAGAGCAAGCTGGTGATGATGAAAACGCACCAGGAATGAAAGAGCAAGCTGGTGATGATAAAAATGCAGAAGAAATAAGTAGGGAGTGTAAGATTTTGAGAAACACTGATCTAGATTTGCAAAACAATAAACAAGCTTGCAAGAGAAGGAAGGAAGCGAGCAAGAATTGAGAAAAGAATGAAATCAATTGATTCTACAATATTGGTTTAGAATAAATACATAAAAGCAACTAAGTTAAGCTTAGTTGTGCATGCAATAACTAAAGCTAACTAAAGCTTGTACATGCAATCACTAAAGTTAACTCAAGCAGTAAGTTAACTGGAGCTAATCTAGGTGCATGTACACCAACACAGCTAGTCTAAGTGCATGTACACCAACACCCCCCCTTAAGCATAACTTAGGTGAGTGTGATGCAAAATGAATGAGTCCCGGCAACACGGCCATTTTAGGTACCCATATACAATGCATAAAAAAAAGAGGAAAGAGGGAAAACCCAATGGGAAGAAAACCCCCCCTCAAAATTTAATGTTGCGGGCCGACGCTAATCTCTTTTCCGGCTCCTTTTCCAGCAATTTGAGAATGAGGTCGCGTAATGGCGTCCAGGGTCCCATGAATTCGGGGTTCTGGGCAAGGATCTTATAGAAGGTTTCCTTCCTTGTGGCGCCCTTGAATGGCGTTTTTCCATACTGCATTCATATAACAGAATCCCGAGCGCCCACCAATCGACGCTTTAACAATTCTTTGTACATCCTCTCTAGTAACCAGCCAATTTTGGTCGATTCTCTGGGGCGCCTCTATGGCGATATCGATCTCATCCACCACAAACTTTGAGTTGAAGTGCTGCTCTGCATAAAGCGGCCAAGCGATCACAGGAACGCCCATCGTCGTTGTCTCCAGCACATCGTTCCATCCGCAGTGAGACAAAAAACAACCGGTGGCTGGATGTGCCAAAATGCTTAGTTGCGGCGCCCACCCCAAAATGATAAACCCTTGCTCGCCCTCCACCACACGATCGTGGAACCCCTCAGGGAGAAAGTCCAAGGTTGACGAGTACGCCTTCGATCCGGAGTCCGGTGGTCTCTGTAGAACCCACAAGAACTTCACACCGCTCGCTTCCAAACCCATCGCCAGCTCCTCCGTCTGAGCTATAGATATGGAATTCTCGCTCCCGAAAGAAATGTAAAGCACGGACGCCTCCGCCTGCGCGTCAGGCCACTGCAGGCACTTATTTTCATCCGTATTGACCCCGATCTGGACCACCAAGGCGATTTTGCAGTGTCGGTCCTCAAACGCCTCGGCAGGGAGCAGGGGACCAATTGTCCTGATCGTATCGTTGACCCTCTGAAAATGCTCTACAAACTCCGCTTCCATCTCATAGAAGGTGTTAGCGATGATCCTCCAGCTCCGCTTGTTGCCTTCTCTCTGCCGTTTCCAGAACGCATACCTCGCGCTCTCCATCGTCGCCTCAGGAAGCTCCGGCAGCATCTGAACCCGTGTGAGACGCACTTCCTTGGGAACCCCCGGCACAACATATCGACCTGAAGGCCTGCGCGGTAGATTCTGAGGCAGAACGTCCCACACAATCTGCTGCACGGACTCTGAGAACATGCCACAGGTGTCCAAGCACACTCTTGGGATGTCGTATTTTTCGGCGATGGCGGATGCCCAACCAAGGAGTAAATCGGCAATAAGGCACACCGGTGGAGCGATGGCACTGCAACTGCTTATTTCTCCTTCCAGATATCGGTGGAGGAAGCGGTCGAAAGGTTCTTCCAAGCTCTGGTTCGCAACGAGAGAGTTATATTCCTCATCCATGGCGGCTTCCCATTCAGGATGCCCATTTGCTTCTACATAGGTTTGTGGATCAGATCCATGCATCATATAAGCATGCATGCGCATGGATGGCTCCATAGCTAAGAGTGCTTGTGGATCTTCCTCAAACAGAGGGATAGAGGCAGGATCATCAAAGATATCACTCATGCTACGCCATTTTTGTGTTGAAGGTGGTCGAGAATCTTCCGAACTACGTGCAGAAGTATGATCTCAATGTTCAACAACTGGTGGTCTAACAGGGGTCACAGGAAGAGACTCATCGTCATCAGAATGTTGGTCTGAAGTTTCATCTGCATACTCATCAATGAGTGGTGATGGAAACTTGGTAACAAGTTCATCTACTGGTGCATGCGAAATATCTTCGTCAAACTTTACACTCCTTTCTTCATTTTCATGCGTAGAATCAACTTTACTGTGACCAAGAGAAAAGAGAAAAGATTTCCATATTTCATCCTGTTTTCCAAACAATCCTTCCAAAATTTTCCATACCTCATTTGGAGTTGAACATGATTCAACATGAAATAGCAGTTCCGGAGAAATAGATAAACATAGGATGCCGAAGGCCTCATCCATGTGATTGAAATATCTTGATTTCTCTATTGCTGATGTTGGTTCAACTTCCGTTTCCATGGTTATTCGAAATAAGCCTCTACTTCTGAGATGAAGTTGAATCTTTGGCTTCCATTCGAAATAATTATATGGAGTGAGTATTGCCGATTGTGGAAACTCCAATTGAGACTCCATTCTTTGTTGTTGCTTCAATCTTCTGAACCTGCAAATAAAATTGCTTGTGCACTGATTACAAATCCCTGTGCTCTGACACCATGTAAGATTTTGAGAAACATTGATCTAGATTTGCAAAACAATAAACAGGCATGCAAGAGAAGGAAGGAAGCGAGCAAGAATTGAGAAAAGAATGAAATCAATTGATTCTACAATATTGGTTTAGAATAAATACATAAAAGCAACTAAATTAAGCTTAGCATGCAATAACTAAAGCTAACTAAAGCTTGTACATGCAATCACTAAAGTTAACTCAAGCAGTAAGTTAACTGGAGCTAATCTAGGTGCATGTACACCAACACAGCTAGTCTAAGTGCATGTACACCAACAGGGAGAGAGGACATGGTGCACAACAAGGTGAACAAGATGCGGTGCAAGGTGAAGAATTAGATGGTGTACATGAAGATGTGAAGACGGTTAGAGCTGAAAGGGTTTGGAAAAAGTTTTAGGCTCGCAAACACTCTTTCTCATTGCCCCGATTTTAGCTAGTCACATTTATTGTGGAAATATATCGCAGAACTGTTAATGCCTATTAATTTTATTTTTTAATTTATAATTCAGTTTACAATTCCAATTTGAATTTTTTACTAATAATTTTTTTAATTTATAATTCTGTTTACCATTCCAATTTGAATGTTGATATATTTAAGGATTCGAGTTTGGAAATATATAGGTTTAGAAATATTATTTCTTTTTGTTTTATTTAATTTTTTTCTAATACAAAATTAAATGTTTATATAATAATGTAAAATATTAAATTTTGCAAATTTTATAAAATATCATTTAGAGTTATGGTATGCAGAGTGTGTGTTTTGCATGAATTTATTGATGATGTTTTTTAATTTTTTGTTTGATTTTATTTGTGATAGGCTTCTCGTTCTCTTTTACATAACTATCTTTTGCTTTTTTTCTTCATTGGGTAAGACTTTCTTTCAAAACCTAATAGAGTTTTGATAAGAGGATGTCTTACTCATAAGAATATCATCCAAAGCGCTAGTGTTTTATCCAATTTTTTATATTGAGATAATTGATTTTTTGTTTTTTCATGCTCATATCTCAAAGAGGTTAATTCATCCTCTAATCTTGCACAGTAGGATTAGGGATATTACAACTAATTTGATAATATCTCATTTTCCTTAATTACTTCATCATGTTGTCCTTTTAGATCAATAATGGGCATGTCATTACTCTCATGGCTGCTTTCCCTATCTATGTGAGAGAAAATTGGATCTACTAAGAGTGTGGAGCCTTCATTATCTTTCTCTTCAAGAATGCAATGGGGTTCTTCAACTAATTTTATATCTTGAAATCCTTCTCTTCCATACATACTATGCAGCTTGTCCATAATCTCTTTTGAATTCTTGTAGTGTCTCATTATAGCAACATCATGATATAATAGGGTCTTCAAAATTATATTTTTGGCTTTCTCATTAGATTCAACATACTTATTATATTCTAATGAGAGCAAAACATCCTCATCCACATCAGTGAAGTATGCTTCCAATCTCACCTTCCACAATGCATAATTTGGTACATGAAGAATACGAACTCTATAGGCAAAAAAATCTCCTTGACTACCCATGATCTTCTCTCAAGCGATCAAGCTTCACCCATAGATCCTAACTTCGATACCAATTGTTGGAACAACGATCACTACTAAGAGGGTGGGGGACTAAATCAGTAGTAATAACAATTTCAACAATTATTACACTTGTTTCCCGTGACATTAATCAATCTGTTACTTAACAAATGAGCATTAGATCTGAACATGCAATTTCAGCTAGAATCAACACATGAGAGCCATATCATATGAAATGGACATGCACAATGATACAAAAATCATCACACCACATAGGAACACCTTTGCTGCTCAATATATTTTATTATCTAGTCAAGCAAATCATTACATAGAGAGTATAAGATGGGAAACATATTAAAGGAACTATGATCACCATATCACGATTGTACATAGACCCATCTCATCAACAATACTTGCCCAACACCCTTTGGACTTATGAAGAAATTTGTTCTCAATCCTTGCTTTGTCAGAGCACCCACCCCACTTCCCTATGTTGTTCACCTTTCATGCATTTTCAAACTGGAACAGTTGAGCTTCTCAACATGAACATGACAACAACAATATATTCATAGCACATAATCAAAACACAAAAAATCAATTTTTGAATCAACTCAAATCATATACCTCTCTCATCATCCTCAACTCACATGGCCTCAATACATTTTCTCCAGATAAACTAGATGTAGAAACCCAATGATGCAATAACGACCATATAAAACATGAAACACTCCTGCAACCAATGTATGACAATCATATTAACAACATATATAAAACCAAATGAAAATTTTGGCCCTGCAATCACAAATGCATTAGCAAACTCCAGCCTTCAGTCATTCATACCTTTGTCTTTGTTATAGCTATAACTCCATGAACAGTCTCCTTCAGTAAATTCACACTACTCACCAATGGCTCTCCAAAACACTATGAAAATTTTCTCACACAAAAGAACCAACCAAATGAGCAACATTTTTCCATATATTTGTAGTTTATGAATATGCTTAGATCAATTAACTCCAATACTATAGTGGAGCTTTGTTCATATCTTGTAAGTGGTTTGGTTCAATACTTCTTGAATCAATCAAACCACTAACTTCATTTACTAATGAATATTCTCTTTTAACAATCATCGAGAAGCACAATTACCTTTTTCCGACCTTTGCATGATGAGTCCCAAACACGAAAAGTCAGAAAACCAGAGAAACACTTCATGAGGGTGAGGAATGCGGAGGATTTTTTGTGAAAAGCCTTGGTCACTCCCACAACACAGGATCCATGCGACTGGAACTCTTCAGTCGCTCCCATAGGCATGCAAGCCAAAAAATGGAGCTTTTCAGCTACTCCCACAGGTTTGTCTCCATGCAACATTTGGAAGAGGATGCTAAAAAATAACTTTCCTTTGCTTAGATTCTACCCAAACTTGCTCCACTCGTTAATCATCATGAGTAAGTCCTAAGGAATCCACTCTAGGCTCTACAAAAATCCAGCAATCCATTTTAGCAACTGCATCATCATCACAAATCAAACTTGGTTGACTTGAATGTTTTCCATCAACTTCTCAACCAATCAATCCGCCAAACTTCACAACAACTACTCCAACATCCACAACCATCAATGAAATACCTTGCATGTCATCATGGAATATGAAAACCATCCGTACATACACCAAGTACCATAAATATGACTTGGCAGTCTCTAGTACTATCAACTAGGTCTAGTAGCTCCACAACTTGTACTAACATCTCAAACCATCAAGCTAAGGTTTGCAACCAATGTACAAGCCAACTACCATCTCACCAACATAAGTCCAATCATGTACCAATCAAACATGTAGTAGCTCATCCATACACACACACACACATGAGAGACCATAAACCAATCAACCATGTGCATAAATAATCAGATACTACCAAGTTGACATCAACACCAACCAATCACCAATGCAACCACCAACACTAATGCTACTAGGTTGACATCAATCCAACCAACCAACTAAGCCTGTGAAAAACTCCTCATTAACTCCCCCTTTGACATCAATGACAAAGGGTTGAGCTCATCCAAGTAAGCATAGTTGAAAGGACATTAGTTGTGTCTCAACAAAAACAAACGAATATAACCATCAACATAGTGTGGACAACAGCATACCATAACTAGCAAGAAAATAGAAGCACGCCATATGCATCAGTAAATTTAGATCATAATGCATCAACAAAAAACAACACTCCCCATGAAGAAATGACATCAAATAGTAGCAATAACTCTCTCTTTCGTGAAGAAACAACAACAAACTCTCCATGAACACCACTCTCAACGAGCATCAATAACACTCAACTCAACAACAACATGAGCATAACCATCAATAACATCATTATAATATGAGAAACAACACATCATAAGTAGCAATAAAAGCAACATCAATTAGATAACCAACAACAAACAACATTAACCTCACTCTCATCCAAACCATCAACAACATAGTGTACCGATAGCAACAACAAACCATGTTTGATCAATAACAGAATATTGGATATGCTCCCCCCAAGAATCATCATCCTGTAACCAATGCCTTCTAGTTGAAGGCTACAACTCAAGGACCAAGGGATTGACTATACAATATGATCGAAACAACACCCATCATCCCATATCAATGGATGCCCTCATCAATCAATACTAGTCATCAAGACTCTCTCTCCAACATGACCATGACCAATGATATATAATACAATGTAGTACATGGATGTATAATGAGATACAACGCTATAAAATGACTATGACATGATTTACAATAGCCAAAATATGGTTATAACAAACCATAATGACACAAACTTATCATGACTCATAACCTTCCTATCACCAACTCATGACAACATAGACTCAAAGACATAAACACTTAGTTACATGGTTTCATAAGAAAAATACATTGTTGGTAATTGATGAAGTACAAAATGAAGCATGTGGTTGTTACATGACCAAAACTCATGCCTCTCCCCAAGACATACTCAAATAAGCTCATTGATCAGCACTACAAATATTAGGGCAATTAATAAGAAGATGAGTTGATTGGAAATATATAAATCTCATCATGCATACAACCATCCAAGTGCATAAGATAGACCCATCATCTAACAAATAAAGTGATACCAATAGTAACTGATCATCATAAGATATGAGAGAAATAATAACAATTATTAAACTTTTCTCGAGTAAATTAATCAATTCATTACTTAACAAATTAGCATTAGATCTCAACATGCAATTTCAACTAGAATCAACACATGAGAGCCATATCATATGAAATGAACATGCACACTAAGACACAGATCATCACACCACATAGAAACAAAGGATATATGGTGGAGAACGCCCCTCCTGGCCCAAAACCACCCTAGTTGTTGCTGCGCAACTCAATTTATTCTATTATATGTCAAGAAAATCATTACATAGAGAGTACAATATGGAAAATATCTCAAAGGAACTACGATCACCATCTCACGATTATACAGACACCCATCCAATTTATAATATTAAAAATTGCATAATTCCAAAAAATATAAAATTCCATTATATTTAATTTAAAGAAAAAAATGTATATATTATTATTTTATATGTAGTTTTAATAAAAGAGAACAATTTCTAGAACAAAAGATCATATTGTTATACCAAAAAAAAAAAGTCTAGCTATTTACCACTATCACATCTTATATATAAAGAACTTGACACTGGGAAATAATGAATTAATCATGTCTTATATTTAATGAACTTGACAAAGGGAAATAATGAATTAATCACCTCTTATATTTAAGGAACTTGACATTGGCCAATAATGAATTAATCATGCATTTTTTATAAGGAGGCTCGAAATATTGAATTAAAAAATGTTGATATATTTAAGGATTTGAGTCTGGAAATAGATAGGTTTAGAATGTTATTTTTATTGTTTTATTTAATTTTTTCTAATACAAAATTAAATATTTATATAATAATGTAAAATATTAGATTTTGTAACTTTTATAAAATATCATTTATAAGTATGGTATGTAGTGAGTGTGTTTTGCATGTATTTATTGATGTTGTTTCTTTATTTTTTGTCTGATTTCTTTTTTTTTTCCCTTAGGAAAAATCGTAATTTCATTAATGAAGAGAAATTACATTTTGTAGATGCATATGCATATTCGGAACATATCTATGACATGACTGTCATCATGAAAAGTACGAGAGTTCAAAAAATATTGTTACCTTGTGTTATAGACATATTTGGGCACTTCAACCCCAATCTTATATGTCAATAAACTAGGGCTCTTTAACCCCTAAAAGAGTTGTTTCATACCCTACAGGATCATGGTCAACTCATTACATCATTCCCCAGAAGTTCCACCTGAAAAACCATCCAGAACTGGCTAAAACTGAACCATACTGACTACTCCACTGTTAGGGTGTGATGCATACTGACTTCTACACTAGCCACATGTGATGCATATTGAAGAGGCCTTCTATAGGGTATGATGAGCGAGGATGGACAAATGTCCGAGACAATTTGCTAAGTGGATGCTCATGGAATCTTCTGGAAACTTCTCCTATGACACTTGCCTCTCTGAATTCACCCAAGGATGAGTAAGAGATCCAAGAAATCTCCAATTGGAACCAAGAACAACAAGTGGAATGACACTAATCAAAAACCCAGAGGTCACTCACACCCTTTCACACATCTATAAATGGATCCCTATTCTGAGAGATCTGGAGGTTGGAATTTTGTGATTTGCAAGGAAGTGCTGATAGTTTGTATCTGAGAAAGAGTATTGTATTGTTAGGGTGATCTTGCTTTTAATGAGGTGAAGAGGGCTTTGATGCTGGGTCAGACGGATGGATTGTAATTCTCCCTTCTATTTAATGAAGTTCTTTGATTTTTCCTCCATACAATTGTGTATTTGTGAATGTTGTTATTTGTGAATGCCATTGTATGTTCATTGTATTTCTAATTCTGCAATGCTTATGATATAATAGGACAAGATGCTTTGACAGTGTTTTGTTACTGTGTTTCTACAGGTATTCTCTAAGCGGGATAAGTAGGAGAGGAGTTGCAAGCTCTGTCAAGGGGGAGAGAGATCAAGCAAGGAGTTAAGCGAAAGATCCAGGTTGGTTCCGCTACCTCTCTCTTATTTATCATATATAGAGGAAATCGAAATTGCTTTAAACTGTTAGTTTCTAGGGTAGCTGCCAATCCTAGAGGGCTAGTCGATCAAAAAGACACTAGTTTTCCCAAAAAAAAAATGGTGACTCCACTAGGTAATGAATAGATGTTTTTTTTTTTGTTATTTGGTTTATAATCTACAGACGAAGCCTGAAGTTAGCCAGATAGCTTTCGAACTGCTCTTGCTTTGCAATTGCATAGTAGATGTACGCTGCTTCAGTCAATCTCCGATTTAGTTTATGAATTGAATATTTGACTTACAAGCATTCCAGATGCCCTTTTGGTAGCTCAGTAACCTCTCAAGATCATTCCTCTGTACTTTTCTCTTTATTGTCCGTCATAGCTGAGCTTAAATCACAGAAATCACCTGCAAATTTGAGCCAAAACCCTTCTTAGCTGCACTCCCTGCCCCATCGCACTGTCTATCACCATCAACCAGTATGCATCGCACCTCCCAAGCCTGAAAAGTGTGATGCATTCCTGTTTCTGTGAAGCCGAGGTGCGATGACTGACTGAGCCTATTTCCCTTCTTGAAATTTGGGGTTTTTGTCCTTGTTTTCAGCTCTGTTTAGTTGTTTTTTGCTGCTTATGAACAATACCTCATTACTGAAGCCTACTTGCATTACATAGATCAGCCCCCATTGATTAGGATTAGTAAATGTTTTTATGTATTTGTCCATCATCTACAATCCTTTGTCGAAAATTTGATTAAATCAATCTGCCGTTTTGGTACAAAAAGTGTCGTAATTGTCATTTTGTGTCAAAACGAGAAGTGTCGTAGAGTCTTCCTTCCCTTGATAGTCGATTGAACTTGTTGTCATGTACTTGATTTGATTTGTTGATATTTGAAGTGTCGAAAGCATTTTCTATTCGAAATTGAAAAGTGTCATTTAGTCTTCCTTTCTATTTTGAAAAAGAAATTGTCGAAATGTCGCTTTGAGTCATATTTGAGATCTTTGCTACACTTAGTTTTCCTTTTTGGCATTTTTCACATTAAGGGGAATGAAAAACAAATACATGCATATGCATTTGTATTTAGCGTGTGTGCGAAAAATGATTTAGGAAAGTGCATTTAGTGTGTGCTCTTTTCTCTTTGTTTCAAAGAAATTGTAATCTTCTTCCCTTAGTAGCTATGATTTTCATTACTCAAAATAAACAACGATTGTTTATCATTGTAGATTGCATTTTTAGGAATTTTAAATCTACATCACGCGGTGAACCATTGAAAGGAAAACTTCTAACAAGATCAACTCTAAAATAAATTTCAATGAACTTAACAACGCTTTGGAACCTAACGCAACACATCTAGAGGTCTAGGCTAGAGATGTGTTCCGGCATTGTAAAAACTAGTAACTATCATTTTCATCGAAGATTGGGTGATTCCTCCTTCTTGATACAACAAGTGCTAGCACAGACTTGTGCCCCCTGTATCATCAAGTATATATTGGGAAACCACAATAGGCTTATATCCTTTATCCATAGGAAGTCGTGTCTTGCGCCCTATCGATCGCAATGCACTGAACACAGCATTTGGGAAGATTGACTGCCATACATAAGTCCTTGGTAATTTCTCTTTAATTTATCACCAAGGTGTATATTGCAGTTTTGTGATTGGTTTGGTAATCCCTTTGTCTAGTTTTCCAGAGTAGTCACTTTCGTTCCTTTTCAATTCTTTAAAAGAAAAGGTCCATCTGAGCACTTGTCACCTCAGGCTCATTAAAAATCGAAGGGGACTAGATTCATCTTTAGCCTTTTCTCGACTCTTAAAAATTGAAAAAGAAAATTTGTGTCAAAGCGTCATTAAAATTTATTTAATTCGGAATAACATTATTTTCCCCTTAATTTTGAGTTGATCAAGTAATCCACAATCGTGGAAGAAATTCAATCAAAACCCCATCGTTCTTGGAGACTAGTAAGTCAACCGTCTTTGACTCCAGAAACAAAACCATTCCAGGCAAAACGGTCTCTTTTAACTGAGTCCAACTCACCTATTTTATTTGAAACTTTTTTTCAACATCATCATAGACTACAATTACTCCGATCATTTCTGGTACATCTGCCTTTAGAGAAGACGTTTCGCAGTTACAAGAAGACATTAGAATTGATCCTAGTGTAACAGTAGACACTTCTATACCTGAGACAGCTCCATCTAGACTTGATCCAGAGACTGAAGTTCACTTACCTGAACATCTGGAAGTTGAGTTCCAGAATTCAAAAGGTGCCACCCCTCTAGTATCTGTCACTGCAGAAGCTATACCTTCTTCGGCCCCAAAAATCTTTCACGGACCTGATGGTCTACCTCTTTCACCTGGACTGATTGCTATAGAGGAGATAGCAGAGGATCCTCCGTCCAGTACCCCATTTCATTTTGGAACTGGGATTCATCTGTATCCTTCTACTCCTAAAGTTAGTTATTTTAATCATCCTTCATTGCAAGTTCCTGTCGAATCACTAGGAAATATTTTGGATAGACTAAACATGTCTAAGCAACCATCAACATCTAGAACTGTGTCATCTAATACAGCTATAACAGAACTTCCTGCTGCCATTCCTATAATGTTTGTTGGTCTACCATCTGTCTCGGCTAGTTATCAATCACTAGCTGGAGTCCACTCAGGGGATGTTTCGACAACATGTTCCGCTCCTCTTTGTTCATCCGGAGTCCCATCTGGTATTTCTTATGTTGATTCACCTGACGAGGATCCTTCTCCCGGAATTAATTCTGAAATCAATGTCGTAGACTCATCTACTCGCAAGGGTAAGTCATCCAAAAATAACAAAAAGGGAAAATGAAGAACTAAATAAGACAACCACTCTAAGGAGAAATCAATCAAGAACGAACAATCTGACGAAAAGAGGAAACCTTGATATCCTTGCTTGATTTGTGAGGAAGAGCATTACACTAAGGAATGCCCTCATCAGGCCGAAGTTTCCAAATTTGTCAAAACTTCACCACCTGTTGTTTTGAAGGATCCTTTTCCTCAAGATAGTAAAATGGTCTCTCACAACCAATCCTCTTGATCCCCATCGACAGATATCATGATGATGTCCTCCAGAGTTATGGTAGCAATGAGATCCAAAGATTACGCATCAAAGAGTCCTATTGGAAATGGAGATGACTCCAGTTCATCTGGTCAAACTTCTGCATCCACTCCTCCTTATTTTGAACCATTACGCATTCAAAATCCAAATCCTAATATGGTAATTCGTCTGCCTCCTAAGGGTATGCTTCATAATTCAGCCTTTAATCCTCATGCGAGGGTTGCCCAAAATTATAACATCATCGAAGATTTGGCTATCTCACCTTTGACCATGTCTACCCTTGAAGTGCTGCAAGCTTGTCCAGCGCAAAGGAAATTATTATTATCATCCATAGGAGTAGTAGATCCTCAAGACTCCCATTTGATTTCTTTTTATCTCGAGAATCATGTCCTGCGTCTCCCACACCAACTAGCTTTTCAGATACCAGTTCACATCAAAACTTCACGAGTATTTCAAATAGTGGTTGATGAAGGAATGTAGACATGTATTATGTCCATTGCCTGTTGGAAATATTTAGGTTCTCCAACAATAAATCAATCTCCCACGACTTTGAGAACCTTCGATGGAAGAGGTTTTCGTTCATATGGACTTTTAAATTATTTTCCAATCGAATTAGAGGGAAAAACAATTGCAATAGACATTGAGGTTTTTGATGCTCAACTTGATTACAAACTTTTTCTTGGTCGGAGCTGGACTTATGCCATGGAGGTAGTAGTTTCGTCATATTTTAGGATGATTATGTTTCTTCACAAAGGAAGAATTTTGAAAGTAGATCAATTATCCTACTATACCTCTAACGCTAATTCTACCGGCAGTATCCCATTTGTTGGAAAATCCACCACTCCATATGAATAAGTTGGTGTTGGCATACTCAAAGACTCATTTTTGATGGGAACTTTCGTGTTCCCTCCACCCGTTCTTCTTCAGAATGAAGCACAAATCAACATGATTACATCAAGTACTTTTGAAATGGAAGATCCATGGAAAGTATTGTCAGAATAAGAAATGATCTTATATGGTGATGAAACGCCTCGTAGTCCATTTAAATTAGCCTATGAGGCCATTCAGTCTTTTTCCAACCCATCAACATCAAATGATGATAAAATCAATATGATCATTGATGAATATTCTCATTTGTCACACTGGAACCAATATCTATGCCCGATCCTTTTAACAAAGACTTTTTAACTGATGAAGGGATTATGGAAGTTATGATCTTGGATGAAATCCTATGGGACGATACTCATCATCATTCAACTTTCTTACCATATTTTGATCAAATTGAGAATAATTTTTCATCATTATTTTCATTTGAGACCCTTAGCGATCCTAAAAATCCAATATCTACCCTTTCTTCCAGTTCTGAATGGAATTTAGGGAACATATCGGCAACAGTACCTATCGATATCTCAGTGAAACCTGGAATAATTGAAAATATCCATATAGGAGCCTCTTGTTCGTTAGAAGAGATTTCAACTTACAAAACCCTCTTTCAGGAATTTCATGACATTTTTTCCTGGTTCTATGAAGAGATGCGAGGAATCGACCCTAGCATTGTTGTAAATGAAATAAAAACCGATCTAGATGCTAAGCCAGTTAGACAACGATTACGTCCTATACATCCATGAAAAGATGTTGCTATCAAAACTGAGGTTGAGAAATTCCTAAAAGAAGGATTCATTTACCATGTTCCTTTAACCGATTGGGTATCAAATATTGTGCTTGTTAATAAAAAGAAAGGAACCATTCGAGTGTGTGTTGATTACCAAGATATCAATAAATCTTTTCCCAAGGACAATTATCCAACTCCGTATATCAACCAAATTGTCAACAACTTTTCCAGAAATGAAATTTTTTCCTTTATGGATGGATTTTTTGGCTATAATCAGATAAACATACTCCCCGCCGATCAATATAAAATCGAATTTGTATGCCCATGCAGAACTTTTTCTTATCATAAAATCCCATTTGGCCTAAAAGAATGTTGGAGCAACTTTTCAATGAGCAATGTTTTACGCATTACACGATATCAAGCATATTGTTCAGTCTTATTGAGATGACCTTCCAGCTCATTCCATGAAATGGCATGATCACCCAATGTAGTTAAAAACAATTTTCATTAGGTGTAGGCTTTACAATATTCTCTTGAATCCACCCAAATGTGTTTTTTGTGTGCAATCTGGTTGCCTCCTAGATTTCGTCGTTTCAAAGGAAGGTATTCGTGTGGATCCTCTCAAGGTAGATGCAATTTTGAATTTTCCTGCTCCTTCTAGCCTGACTGAACTCCAAAGTTTGCAACGGAAAGGAAACTTTTTGCGTAGATTCATCCACAATTATGCTGAACATGCTGAACTAACACAGGTGTTTACTCGACTATTGAAAAAGGGTATTCCATTTTTCTAGGATGAGCTTGATAATAAATATTTTGATGCTTTAAATCATGCACTGACTAATGTGCCTTTACTGCATCCACCCGATTATCATCAAGACTACTTTTTGTATTTAGCTGCATCAAGACTATTTGAGTAGGAGTCTCACTAGAACTGAGATTAAATACACACATGTGGAGAATATAGCCTTGGCAGTTGTGCAAGTTGTTCAACGATTCCATCACTACATACTTCTCTGAAAAACAATTGTCATTTTAGATTACAACCCTATGATGTATATTCTCACGAAGCAACTGTTAGGGGTCAAATACTCAAAGTGGATAGTCATTTTACAAGAGTTTGATCTAGAATTTGAAAAATCCAAATCAAGAAATCCTTGGTTTTTGCCGAACTATTGTGTGTCTTTCCCCATACTTATATAGAAAATTGTAGCAGAAGATTCTTTTGCTGACGAATTTCTATTTCTTATTAGTGCGTATCATCTGTGGTATGGAGACATCATTATATATCTCCAAACACAAAATTTTAGGCCTCAGGTATCGAAAATTGATTTTCTGTGAATACGATACCAATCCCAACAATAAAAAATTATTGTGACACTCTTTATCGTCGTGGTTTTGATTCTTTATTCCAACGTTGATTAACTCTTGAAGAAGCCGAAAAAAAAAAAATTGAGTGACTACCACTCTGGAGCATGTGGCAGTCACATGTCTGGGTAGTCTACTACCCAAAAGATATTACATGCTGGCTACTTTTGGTCATTAATGTTTAAAGGTTGCATCACTACAATCTGAAAATGCCATAATTTCCAAATTTATGATCGCAAAAAGCGAGCACCTCCTGCTCCTCTTTACCCTATCGTAGCTTTTGGTCCTTTCTCCAAATGGGGCATCGACTTCATCACATGTAACCTTCACTCAGGTGAGGGGCATGGATATATCATCCTTGCAGTCGATTACTTTACAAAATGGTCTGAGGTGATTCCTACATATAGAGACGACAGCGAAACTACAACTATTTTCATTTTCAATCATGTGATTGCTCGGTTCGGTGTCCCACAAGCTATTGTTACAGACCATGGTAGTCAGTTTTGCAACTTTATGACGGTCAAACTGTCTGCACAAATTGGCCTCCACCATAATAGCTCTACTCTGTATTATCCATAAGCTAATGGTCAGGTCGAAGTTGTCATTAAAGTTTTAACCAATATGATTAAACGGATAGTTTTTATCCATAAAGGAAACTGGCACTCTATGCTCTTTTCAGCATTGTGAGCTTACTGCACTACTATAAAAACATCAACCGGCTTTACCCCTTTTCAACTTTTTTATGGTTTGGAAGCCTAATTACCTATTAAATGTGAAATTCCATCTCTTAAATTAGCTAGCAGATTATTACCGACTATATCTGCAGATGAAGAACACTTTGTACACTTATCCCATCTAGATGAAAATTTTTG
This sequence comes from Pinus taeda, assembly GCA_000404065.3. Lineage (NCBI taxonomy): Eukaryota > Viridiplantae > Streptophyta > Pinopsida > Pinales > Pinaceae > Pinus > Pinus taeda. Next base: position 41,732 of record APFE031755898.1, on the reverse strand, counting down.
TAATGTCGTATTGGCTAGCGAAGCTCACCAGAAACATGTCATAGCCCAATACAATCAGAATGTTAATCCTCGTGCATATTCAGAAGGTGACCTAGTCTTGGTATATGATCAAGCTCATAACAAACTAGGTGCAGGAAAATTTGAGCCCATGTGGCATGGCCCTTACATCATAAAACGTGTATTAGTTAAAGGTGCCTATGAGCTGATTAATTGTGATGGTGTTCCTTAGGGAAAGCCCAAAAATGGTCTTTACATAAAGAAATATTTTGCATACATTTTCGATGAAGATCTGTACATTATTTACCATTTTTAAGTATGTGTGGGAGATTAGTGTTTTTTACTACTTCTTTTTCTTATCTCGTTTTTACACTTGATTTGCAGATGTCAATGTTTTCTCCGACTTACATTGGCTTTGCTGGTGGCGCTAGTCGTAGTACTCAGAATTTATCTTCCGCGCCCTGGGTTATCTATTCATCCAGTAACAAGCTAGTCTCTATTCACGGGATATATCTCGGTCAAACAGCAAACAATATAGCAAAATATAGTGCAATCATTGAGCTATTGGTTGATGCCATCACATTTGGTATGTGACATTTGAACGTTAGGTTAGATTCGCAACTCATAATATTACATTTAAAAGATGTCTATTCAGCTAGGAGTCCAACCATGTTAAGGATGTTTTAAGAGTCCGTCTCTTGGAAAGATGATTTGGTTATATCGAATATCAACACATTCTGAGATATTTAAACACATTGACAGATGCGTTCGTGAATCATGTGTTAAATAGACATTTGGAACATGTATAAATAAAAAACAATATTCGTTCATTTCTTGATCAAGATAAACATAGATAAAAGTAGAATATTTTTTAAAATAGAGTTTGGGTGTGTCTACAATACATGTCATCCGAGGACATAATGCCCTGTGGCCTTTTATTTTCCAAATAGTATTGACGCCGAAAGGTCAAAAATGGTCTTGGAAACTAGAAAAACTAGGCATGGTGATGCTAACGATAACACACGATAGCACGAGAAAATCAATGCAGTGAACGTTTGAGCGGCCCTGGAACCCCAACTACGTGCCTCTGATAAGCGTGTGGAATGTCATCAACTCCAGTCTCTAGGATGCTGGCAATCAACCTTTCAAGGTTGTGCTCCAACTATGTTAGGATGTCATCTGCCTCTGGCTTTGATGCCGCAGCAACCATAGGATGCTCGTCTTGTCTATTGTACCTTCTCATCCTGACTGGTTGGGTTGGACTCACATATGCACATTAATTTCGGACAATTAGCCTCTAAATAAAAAACACTTAAAAATTAAAAAAATAAAAATAAAAATAAAAAAAATTGAAAATATGCCAAAATTTGAGAAAATCTTACCTAGATCACCCCACTGAGCCCCAACTAGAAGTGGGATATTAGGGTCACCTCTGTAATCTATCCCGGTATACAAAAAGTCCTCGATCAGAACAATCTGCTTACTCAGCTAGTCAAAAAAATTTGTGATATACCTCACTACAGGACCATCATCGCCATGGCATGCCATCAGTGAAACCCACCTCATCAAGTGTGGATCCCTCAAACCCCCCTTGTCTACGCGAATCTACTATAGTCAAAGAATAGGAACCCTTTCTAGGGAAAAACCAACTAAAATGGAACCATAACTAAAAAATTTCAGTTTACCATTCTTGCACCTAGCCAACCGGCCCTTCATCTTTACCACTACTTGCTCACACTAGTTGTATACCGTGGACTCCCAGCATTCCACGACCATCTGCATCTCTGCCCAGGTGGCTAGATGGAGGGAAACACAACCACATAGTTTGCAAACAGTGGAACCAATGGTCCTCAAGGGTAAAAGTTCATGGACTGAATGTCAATCCGTCCATCTTTGGGCGGTGCTCCCCTACAAAAGCCCCGTAAGTATCCATCAGTAGTGTCTCCCCTTGCTCTTGATCCAAAAAGTGAAAGATTGTCTCCCCAATGAGATAACCCAGTCAAGAAATATATGTCATCGGCATCAATGGTGAGGTTATAATCAGCGATCACGAAACGTTGTTCCTAGACATTCCAGGTCCTCACCAACCATGTCATCAGATCTAACTAGGGTTTCATCCCAGGGATTAGCCAGTATTTCAGGAGGTCGCAATTCGTGAGAGCCATTCTAGCATACATGAAAGAACCCTTCTTTGTTCTTTCATAGTCCATATTTCTAAATTTTAAGTGTTTCCAATTCCCTCTAGAACCTTGTGATGCTAGAAAGGGAGGGGAATATTTGGTAGTATCACCCATGTGGACATTGCATAAACCACCATTATATTGGTACCAAAATATGGAAACCAAGGTGCGATGAAGAGCCCAACTATTGGACAATGAAAAATCCTTCTTAACATAAATAGATGTCACATTTTTGGGTTAAGGAAGAAAATTCCCATTGATGTGCATCTAATTTCAGCCAAAAACCATTAAACCTACACATTATTATAGCCTTGGATTGAAGAGCATAAAAAAAGGCGGTTTAACTCACGAAGGTTAACCTCCATGGAAGGAATTTGTTTCATTTTTTCATGTGTTGTGTTGAGGATGATCTTTAGGGGTGGAGGCCTTTCCTTGTGTTATTTTCTTGTAAAAGGCATATCCGCTAGATATCCTGGTCCTATATGTCCTCCTTGAAGCCTCATATTAAAAACTATTGTTGAGTTCCTTGTAATATAGTTGTATTTAATCTTGCGAGAGTCCTAATACAACTTCGATTCAAATAATAGGTTTCATTTTTATGCAACGATGCCCCACCTATTCTCTATGTACTCCTTCATATTTTTAACTCTTTATGCTATTTATCGAGAAGAGGGATGATTTACCATTGATGTTGTTGAAAATATGGAAATTATTCCATTCCTTATTTTCAAATAGTTCATTTTTCTCAAAACTATCTCGACTTCTCCCATGCTATCATGGAGAGGACCACACTCATCACCCCCAAACCATGACACTTTTTCTCTACTTGTAACAAAATGGTAACCTATGGCCATCCTCCGTAGAGGATGAAAACCCTAATGGTTTTCGAGAGGTCCATCCTTTGTAGAGGATGAAAACCCTAATGGTTTTCGAGAGCTCTTTTGTAAGCTAATTTAGATTTTTATTTTTTTTTTAAGATAAACAAAGAAAGAGTAGGTTAGAGTGTTAAATATGTTGGGATTCATGATTAATTAGTTGTTGTTCAATAGTATATTTCTTCGTCATAAGTATTAAGATTATGAAGAATGTATATATGTTTTTATCTCTAGTCAAATATAGCAAGAATTTCTAGTAATTTACTAAACTATTAATATTCACTCTAAAAATAGTTGTGTTTATTTTGGAATAGGCTTCCAAAATTTTAATTCAATTGTCACTGATTATTAGTTGGATGGTAGGGATTTAACTTCCACATCATATTTGAGAATATTCGTATTATGGTAGGGATTTAATCTCCACATCATCTTTTAGAATATTCTTACTAGTATTGATGTCAAAAGTAGTTATTATGTCCTTTTTTTTATATTGATTAATTAAAAAAATGTGATATTAAGCGAAATAAATTATTTTTCTTGGGCATGTAGTATTGAAAATCCATTGTATTGACCCAAGATATTGCAAAAAGGCTTAATAATATTGATAATAAAGTGGGAATATAATTAATAATATTAAAAATTTAAAATACAATTATAATTTAGTTAATTTTTATACTTTTTTAGATATCCAAATTTAGGGTTTTGTGATCCATAACAATGATTAAAGAAATTTTTGGGTGATAATCACATAAGAACTAATTTTTCCGATGCTCGATGCTTTCTTACTAGTATTGAGGTCAAAAGTAGTTATTGTGTCCTTTTAATTATATTAATTAATTTTTAAAAAATGTGATATTAACTGAGATAATTATGCTTTTTGGGCATGTGGTATTTAAAATCCATTGTATTGGCCCAAGGTATTGCAAAAAAACCTAAGAATATTGACAATAGAGTAGGAATATAATTAGTGATATTAATAATTTAAAATAAAGTTATAATTTAGTTAATTTTTATAATTTTTTAGATATCCAAATTTAGGGTTTTGTGATCCATAACAATGAATAAATAAATTTTCAAGTGATAATCACATCAGAACTAATTTTTCGGGATGGAGAATGAGATCTTGGCATTAGATTAAATAGTTAGGGATTGATGCCGAAAAAGTTAAGTTAAAAGGATAAGCTAGTATATATTTAAATTTAACCAATTATAAGTTAGTTGTATATTTTATAAATATTTCACCGGGAATTAGGGAGATGTTGAAATTTGGTACCGGAGGACAGGTGGTTCCCTTAGGCTTTGATCTTTGGCCTAGGGAAAAGTGTCCAAAAGATTTTAATTTTTCTCCTAAAGTGACTTTGGAAATAAATGACTAAGTGGGTATTTATTAAAGTGGGGTGAATTAAAAAATAGAAAGTGAGATTTAAATGTGCATTTAATCTCAGTCATTGATCTAAATCTATTTCAGCCATTGGATTTAGAGATCACCCAAAAGTCACTTGGATCACCCAAAAGTCACTTGGAGTTATACTAAGGGAGGAAAAGGAGGAAAAGATCACATTCAATTCAATTCTTTCATGAGCAGATTGAGAGAAGGAGAGCAAGAGAGCAAGGGAGATTTCTGGACAGTGAGCTGCAGAGTATCAACAACGGAGTAACAACAACGAAGTTTTCAGCAGGGCAGTTTTTCAGCAAGGCTGAGATAAGTTGTAAAAGTTTGCTTGCTGATTTTTGTTGAATATTTTCTTGCTGTAAAAAGGCTTTTTTCAGAAATAAAGAAGAGCTCTCAAACTGGTTTTCCCCAAGAATTGTAGGGGGTTTTTCCAGGG